>LPNX011161163.1:300523-315575 GCA_001517045.1 Pseudotsuga menziesii | reverse complement strand
CCCCCCCGCCAAACACAGCTTTAGAAGAAATAGAACATTCAAAACTGTGGACAAATAGTTGCAGTGGACCCTCAATAGCAGAAGTTGACATCAACAGACTGCCAATCAACGAAAAATCGACAACCAACAGGAACGGAATTTTCGTCGACCAAAGTTCCATAGAGACGAATACACCAATAACCCCACCACCCTCATCACCACCCCCACATCCATCGTCGCCACCTCCTAAGAGTAGTGATAGTGATTTATACATGGGTCATGGATCGGCTCACATTCCTCTATATGAGGGGGATGAGGACCCCAGACGACACTGGTTCATCTACGAGTTGACTTGGGAGGCCAACCAAGTTACAGATGAAGATAGACAAATGGCACAATTCGCAGATGCCTTAAGGAAAATGGCATTGACATGGTACATGACCTTTTTGGAAAGACAACCTAGAGCAGCAAAAGCCGAGATTAAGGTGTCATTTTTGTCATTTTTCAAAACTCCATATGCTAAGCACCTGGCCGCAAAAAAACTAAAAACCACATCACAAAAGCCAAGGGAATCTGTCCGTGACTACGATAAGTGTTTTAAAGACCTACTGAGCCAGCTGGATTATGTTATAGATGAATAGTTACTAATCTAGTGGTTTCTTGCAGGGCTATCTCAGAAAGTGCACCGACACATTAGTATGGAAACATTCAAAGCTTACGAAGATGCGCTAACAAAATCTCTTCAGGTAGAGATGGACGAGGACATACCCACTTACCCCATGGACCACCCATTGGAAGAACAGCTCGAGAACATACAGAAGTCTCTAAAAGAGTTAAGCCTCAAGAATCAGGAGATCTGGTGCACCAAATGCTCGATGACCGACCATTCCAAAGATAACTGTCGACAAGAATATAGCCGACAGGACGTTCGATTCATACAGACCAAGTCTTTTGTGACATTTTCCAGGAGCATGGGGATCACTCGATGAAATATTTCCCATTCAACATGAAGAATGGCAAGGCCTCCTGGTGTGCCATCTGTGAGACCAAAAGTCATAACACAACCGACTGTCAGTTGAACCTGAAGAACTGACAGAACTATCAGGCAGTCTACCAAACTAATGCAGTGGCACAGCATAAAGAGCAAAACAATATAGCAAATGATCAAAACAGACAGTGATACGATGGCCAACGATATGAGCGCCGGTATGAGAATCGACGTGTAGGCTATGGAGGATGAGGTCGATTCCCTGGGAATCGCGACAACCGACCGCATTGACCCATTCAATGCTTCACATGTTATAAAGACGGACATCAGTACGCAGATTGTCCATATAAATACAAGACTAATCTCAAATTTTGTACTCACTGTGGAGTAGGGGATCACTCACTAGAGGATTGCCCTACCATGTTAGAAAAAATTAATACCAAGAAAAATGTTAATGTCTTGTCTTGTGTACAAAAAAATTATGTAATAAACACCAAAAATTTACATATTGTAACTTGACAAGGAACAAAAACAGGAGCTGACAACCTAGAATCAGTAAAATAAACAAGAAAAATGTCTATCCTGACCCACTGAAGGAAAAACAAACATATAAATAAGCAACTAATGTATTCAAAGAAATTGCACGACAAGAAAACATTCATAACAGTCGACATAACACAATAAATGAATTAATCTAGCTCGTTAAAATAGACAACTCGGTATCCCAGTTCATCAATTTGTTGTATGAAATAAAAGGTACCAACTCTAAAAAACAAACAAAGAACATTTGCAGCTTAAATATAAAAGACAAAGATGATATCGACCCACTTTTCGACCTAGAAATCGAAGGTTACCATGTCCGACAAGTAGTGCTCAGCTTTAGCTCACAAGTAAACATCATGACTCGTGACACTTGGGAACAAATGGGTTGACCTCGACTTTATGAGTTGGGCATATACCTAAAACTAGCCGACCAAGACCTAATCAAACCCATTGGCGTCTGGAAAAACATCGACACAACTATAAAAGGAATATCGACCAAGGTCAATTTCGAAATCATTGACCCAAAGGAAGGATCCAGTTCCTTCCCAACATTATTCGGTCGACCTTGGGGTATAAAGATGAAAGCATCCATATCCCTGGGCAAGGAACGAATCAAATTAAAAGGAAATGGACAAAAGGTCATTGTACCCATTCATCCATCTCAAGGGGAACCTTGGACTAAACCTATTGATGAAGAGGTCAATGTCTGACAACTCTACCAGATCCAAAACAATGCAAACTACATAGAACCAAACATCCACGGAGAACTTCACTTAGGTAACCAAGACTCAATTGGTTATAACTCCGATGCTGAATTATATGATTGGGAGATCGAGAACTATGAAACACAATCAAGAGGGTGCTGGACTATACAGAAAGTACAAAAAAATCCCACCCAACAGTGCTTCATATTGTCCATTGTCCCAAAAATATTTGAAAAGAAAATTAGGGAACACCCTACCTTACAACCGACCAACCTGAATACTACACAACTACCAAGATATAAGGAAAGGGAATCACCAGTCATGCATGTCGAACAAGTGTCCAAAAATATTGGTCTACATGGCCGACTTCAAAGCCTAGTCGAAACTTTTATAGGACAAGTTGCTAGATGGTGGGATATCCATCAAACAAGACTACAGACCTGGACAACTAATTCAACTTACTTTGTTGAAAGGTTTGGAGGAAATAAGTTAACCCAACAAGCTCAGATACCTGTATTCACTCAAGGACAGAACCCAGAAGATCATATCAAAACCTGTGAAAAGGAGTGGAGAAAACTTGGATACAAGGATGAATGAGCATGGCCACACTTATTCCCATCAACCCTAGCTGACTTACCAAACAAATGGTATAAGATGGAAGAAGCTAGAGGTGAAACCTTCTTATGGCGTGAACTCAAGGAAAATTTTATTAAAGATTTCAGCTTTATACCTCAAAATGAAAATCTGGTCGAAACAACAAAACAAATTAAATAATTTATCCAACTGACTGAAAACAAACCCTTACAAGATCACCGATAAACAAAGAAATGTAACAAAATACAAACACAGCTAAAGCCACAGTCGATAAGGTTACAATTAGAAAACGAAAACACAAAAGGAAAAATATTTAGATGGAAATCCAACCATGTCGAAACAACAAAGCCTATTTGAACCATCCTGAAAGTCGAAACAACTGAAAAACAAGATACTGACAGAATGACTGCAGCCGACTTCCCTACCACATTCTCACAGTTCAAATAAGGAATTTGACCGATCAATGAATCCAAAGCACCAGAGTGGCTAGATGTAAAGTCAAAACTAAAGAATTCGACATCTCAAATGATGATAGACCAAAAATGCCAAAGATTGGTGACTACTGGAGCGAATAAAAGACTACAGAGATAGTGAAATTACTAAAGGAATTCCAAGAGGTATTTGCTAGATATTACAAAGACCTAAAAGGCTTAGTCCATGAAATGGGTGAAATGAAAATTGATATTAAACCTGATGTTCGACCTGTGAAGAAAAGGCCTTATAAACTAGCTCACAAATACAAAGAGATAGTCAAAAAGAGAATTGATAACATGTTAGCAGCAGGCATCATATACCCTATCGACCAATCAGAATGGGAAAGTCCAATGGTGGTACAACCTAAGAAACATGACCTGCCCAAACTAATAATTTGTGTCGACTTCAGGGAACTAAACAAAGTAACACTGACAGACCCATTTCCAACCCCTTATGTAGATGAAATCTTGAATGAAGTTGCAGGACATGAATGATACTCATTTACAGATGGATTCTCAGGCTATAACCAGGTGCCAATAGCTAAAGAAGACCAGAAGAAGACAACCTTTGTGTGTGAATTTGTTTCCTTTGCTTACAAAGTTATGCCTTTTGGATTAAAGAATGCACCTGCAGTGTTCTCTCAAATTTTTGTTAAAACATTTCAAGAATATATCTATAAGACCATGGTAGTATACTTCGATGATTGGACAATATAATCCATGCTAAAAGATCATTGCAAATGGCTTCGACTTATGCTGGAGAGATGTCGATAGATTCAACTCTCCCTAAACATCAAGAAATGCATATTTGTGACCCCCATAGGGATACTATTAGGGCATATTGTCTATAAGGAAGGTATTAAGGTTGACTTTGCAAAGATCAAAATTATCCTCGACCTAAAACCACCAGTAAACCCAAAACAAGTCAGGGTGTTACTTGGCCACACAGGCTATTATAGAAAGTTCATAAGATATGATTCAGATATGACCTATCATCTTGAAGAAGTATTGAGGGAAGATCAAGAGTTTAACTGGATAGAGGAATGCCACATATAATTTGAAAAATTAAAAAGAAAACTAGTCGAAGCCCCCATCCTAAAGTTTTCAAACTGGTCCATCAAATTCTATGTTCATATTGATGCATCAGGCCTAGCAACAGGAGCAATCCTAACTCAACCAGGAGATTATGGAATGGATTATCCTATAGTTTACAGCATCAAAAAATTAAACAAAGCTGAAAGAAACTATTCGACCACAAAAAGAGAAGCCTTGGGGATGGTCTTTTCCCTACAAAAATATCAACGTATCTCTTAGATAATCCATTTATATTCTATACCAACCATCAGGCCCTGAAGTACCCTGTCAATAAACCACTACATCATGGCAGGATTTGTCAATGGCTACTTCTCTTCCAAGAATTTTAGTTTGAATTCGTTGTCTAACTAGGCAAGTTAAATTTTGGTCCCGACCATCTATCCTGAATCGACACAGGAGAAGAACCGACAGGATTCGACGATGAATTACCTGATGCACATTTATTTCGGATAGAAGCAGTCCCCATAGAACTAGAGGAAATAGCTCAGTTCTTAGAATATGGACACGCACCAGAAGGTATGAGCACCAAGAAAAAACAAATCTCAGCTATGAAGGCTGCACCATACAGTCTCATCAATGAATTTTTATACAAAATAGGATTAGATGACATCCTTAGAAGGTGTGTACTAGAACATGAACGAGACCACATTGTGCATGAAGCACACTATGGACCTGTAGGAGGACATTTTCAAGTGGACACAACTGCAAAGAAAATCCAACAGTCAGGATTATGGTGGCCGACACTCCACAGAGATTGCAAAAATTTTCTTAGTTGATGTGACAAATGTCAACGACTAGGTCGACCTCTTCCTAGTACAGAAATTCCTTTGATATCAGTAAACCCAAGTTTGACATTTGAAATCTAGTCCATAGACTTCATAGGACCATTTCCTATCCCAGCAAAAAGGTCAGGTGTAAGGTATATCATTACTGCAATGGAATATGTCACTAAATGGGCAGAAACTGAACCGGTCGATACATGTTCTAGTCATATAGCTGCTAAGTTTATCTATGAGAATATCATCACTCGATTTGGATGCCCACTAACCATGATTAGCGACCAGGGGACACACTTTATCAACAAGACTATCAAAACCCTAACCGACCAGTTCCAAATCAACCACCATCGGAGTACAGCATATCATCCTTAGTCGAATGGAGCAATTGAAGCATTCAATAAAACATTAACAAGAGGATTAACTAAAATATGTAATGCTGACAAGGACGCCTAGGATGAGAAAATACCTATAGTCTTATGGGCATACAAAATAGTGTATAAATGATCAACCGACCAAACTCCTTTTCGACTAGTCTATGGACAAGAAGCAGTAGTTCCACTCCACTTCCGACAACAGACACCTATTATCGTAGAAATACTACATGTCGATGTCGAACAAGGAAGGAAGGACCGACTATTGCAACTCAATAAGCTAGAAGAGCATCGACTCATGGCTATACAACACCAAGAAATCCAGAAGCAACAACAGAAATCATGGCATGAACGCAACATCAAGAACAAAAACCTGTCAATCGGAGACCTTGATTTACAATACAATATTTGAGTAAAAGGAAAACCAAAGAAGCTCCACACATAATGGATGGGACCTTACGTTGTCGAATAGATACATCCTAATGGATCAGTTTGACTAAAAAAATTACAGGGCATAGTATTTTGGAAGCTCGTTAATGGAGCCTGACTTAAACACTACAGAAATTAATTAAAAAAAATTACAAGAAAATCATATAACGACCATAACCGTCAACCAAAATCCATAAAAACTTAAAAATTCAAAATACCAAAAAACATACCAGACTTACAGAAAACCATGACAGGAAATCACCATCTCGACAACCACCATCGTGACCATCGACCTAGCACCATCGACCATTTTCATCGATTGACCACTCCCGTCGACTATTCTCATCGCCGACACCAACCGACGACTTTGATAGTCCCATCGCGCATTCATGACATCAAGCATTGAAAGCAATTTGCCATTAACACACACTCACATACTCCAGCTGGAACATCACGTACACCATTAATACACCCATCACCACACACATCCACAGCATCACCTATAAATACTAGATCGTCGAAGGATCAGTCACCGCAATCCATACAGAGAGAGCGTCAGAGCATCCAGTCAACTAAAAGTTGAGAACCCCTTAGTGAAATCGACCACCAAACCGACATAATGGCCCCCAAAGAAACTAAAGCCTCAACCAAAGCCAAGGAGATATAGGTTGCGGATACACCTTTAGTCTGTAGGCTGAAGAACATCAAAAACGCCAAAGTACAGGAAGGCTCATGGAAAAAACTATGGACCGAAATACAAGAATGGGCCTTTGTCAACAAAAAGGCCACTCAAGCAGCAAAGAAAATCAAACGCAGCACTATCTTCGGTATGCCAATGCACTGCTTATGGAAATATTTGGTGGAATGAAGGAAACTACTATCAAATTCATCATCAATCGGTATCACAATGGCCGGTTCTACTTTGACAAGCCGGTCGACATCTCTAGAGATGTCATCTCCAAGCTGACCGGTCTCTCTAATGAAGGAAACCCCGTACCAGTCGGAATCAAAGAAGGACTGGTTAAAGAGCTCACTAGGTCAGCTCTGGTAAGAACTCTAAGGGCTTGATGATTAGCCAAATCACAACCCAAATGCCACATATTATGGCCAAAATCATTGCAATAACACTGACTCTAGCAGGTCGAGGAAGTGACCTTAAGTTAGACATGCTAGAAGCTGTCGACACTATTTCCACTGACAGACGAATCTACAGATGGGGTGATTATGTCGCTGACATGGTGAAGACCATTTGTGAGATATTTCAAGAAATGGGGGGAATCATCAAGTTCCCCTCCCTCATCTTATGGATTTTCATGTACCACATATGCCCAGAGGGGAGTCCAGTCTTTCAGGAACTGTCAAAGTTTGACATGTGGAGATTTAAACCATTCTCCCAACGAGGAACCTTGCATGAACTTGAGCATGGGAAAGTACTGCTGGACAACTCGTTCCAACAGCTCAAAGTCCGCACAACTAGATGGAGGGTGCCTCAAAACATCCGACGAAATCTACCAGTGAACTCCCACATCCAGCTGGATCTTGACCATACCTCGATGTGGTACATGCAAGGAGACAATTCAAATGCCAAAGCCCTCAACTACTATCCATCTGTCGACCAGATCTTCCAGGAACTGTCCTGACAGGCCAAAACAAAAATACTAGTACCAGTAGTAGCGAAACAGATCGACTTCTCAATCGAGGAGCCGCTCACATACCAAGAAAAAGAGGAAGACTATGAGCTCAACCTCTACATTAGCACATTTATGTCAGAGGAGACACTGGTCGACTACAAATAACCATCAAACCTTCGAACACAAAAATAACAGAACCCCAAACTGCACAGCCAAAACCATGGCCAAAGCAGCAGGTAGTTCCTTCAGCTACAAGAAGTGTCATCCTAAATCAGGAACCGACGGGTGAGACAGAACTAGACAACCCTGACTATTACAAAAATCATTATTCAAAAACTATCAAAAGAAATAGCAGTAGCCAGGAAGAAAACAAAAACACAACAACAACAACAAGGTAAAGGTAAGTGCAAGCTTATCCTTGCCGACTCGTCAGAAGACAAGGAGGAACTAGCAGCCACAGCCCTCAACATCATAGAGGATGCCGTAGCAAATAAAGCGCCAGTTGAAACCCAGTTCCAATGATTTGTCGATGCAAGAGAACAAGCAGGTCGACTGAAGAAAGAAAAGACTACGATGATGCCTAAAAATATCATCGATCTTGTGTCGATGCCTCCACCCCCATCACCGATGAAAATAACCAAGGAACAAGCACCAGCACCACAGTTAGTTAGCCCCTCGACTTATGCAAAAGTGCAATGCCAGAGGATGTAAAAGAAAATTTTGATAGAGATAGGGACTTACAAGCTTTCTTTGAGAAAATGCATGTGTTGTTTACATCGGCTCAAAATATCTCTACCAAAGCACCTATCTTCACATCTGGAGGACACCAACCAGGACAGGGTGCACAGTCCCCAATCATTGCAACCATTTCGTCGATTTTTGAAAGAAATCCCGACAAGGAATCCAAAGTGATTGCACGTTAGTCCTCAATTATTGCACCAACCAAACTCGTACCCCAAGCCAACCTACCAGCCACTGCACCTACTGAGGGATAACCCAACCTAAAATCACACCCTCGACCCAACAACCCACCACTCAACCATACTTCCCCCAAACCAATCACCCCTGACCATTTGCCAACTCCATCACCACCATCTCCACCGCTACCACCACCCCCTGACTCAAAAAAAGGCCCCTCACAACCAATTGCATCCAAACAACCAGAGGAGGTAGTCATCCCACCTCCCCAACCAGACAAGCCATTGGCCTCTAACCCACAAACCAAAGATCATGCCTCGACTGTTGCAGGTACACAGGAAGCAGATAAAGAAAAGCATAAGAAGAGGAAGGAGAAACAGAAGAAGGAGCATCATGGAAATCCTTTAAAGGTCCAAATTAGATTGAAGGATGCCAACTCCCTGACAGACACAGAGCTAGTAAAACTCCTCAAAACCCTAGCAAGTGAATCAAAGATGAGGAGTGAACAAAGAAATAAAGAACTCAAGGACAAAAATGTAGAACAAGTCGAGTTCCTTGACAAATGCAGGAATCTGGCCCAGCCCGTCATGACGGGCCCCATAAAGATCGACACAGACAAACCACTCAAAAGGTCACATCAGCTATTTGAGAGCATGGTGTCGACCATCCAAGCGCACATTCAAGAAACAAAGGAGGAACAAAAAGAGGAACCTGCCCGACTCCTAATGGCACAGCACACTGCATTTTTCGAAGCATATAAAGTACTGCAGGATCATATGGAGGAGTCTGTCGTAACCAAAGAAGTACTAAGAGACTATCCTAATCACTATGGGCAAGTTTATCAGTAGACTCAACAAAATCAACAAGGGATTCAGGCATTAGAGAGCAGAAAAACCACTGAGGAAGCACTCAGAATGACAATAGAAGAACAGATAGTGCTTGAAACCGCCAAACTGCAGAAACTGGAAAGGGAAGCACATCAGTGGGTGCAACAATCTCTCCCTAACTTAGAGAAAGTTGACATCATCTGTCCGTAGATGAAATGACTTATCGAGACTGCAGAGGAGAAAGACTAGTTCATGGGTCCTGAAATGGAGAGGATAGTGGAAGTCTCCATCTCAAAAAAGATGTCAATATTATCAGGCTTGACCACACTCACCATCGACATCCAGAAAATTTTGCAGAGTTGGACAGATTTCCAACATCACCTCACAGTAATAGCCCCAGCCATCATAGAAGTCTGTGTATAGAAAAGACCGACTATTAGACTTCACAGTCCACCATAATAACTATTGAGACCACCAAGAATTTTTGTACCTCCCTGTTTCTTCAGGATGAAGAAAAGTTTTGTTCATGGGGTATATGTAGAAGGAGCGAGTCGATAAAGTTGACTTGAAGGATAGCTGACTTACTTGATCAGCTAACTAAGTCAATGGGCCGACTTAATCAATCAGCCGACTAAGTCGGTCGGTCGGCTAAAACTAGAGATTAGGTCGACCACCTAAGGTCGTGTCGGTTCATCGAACCGACAGGTAGTTATTTTGTAAATGTTCTGTAATCATATATATTAGGCTATTGAGCCAAATGAGAACTTAGTTCAGTTCTCTGTGTTGTATGGACTCATTTGTGTAATATAATCTGTTTATTCACCTATTTGTTCTTATCTCTTGTCTCTTTTATATATATATATATATGTTTTAGTGTGTATTATTGGTAACCTTATGTGATCTGTGAGATTACAACAGTCGCCATGTGGAATAATTCAAATATTACATCAACCAACAACAATGTGTTGACTATTGTTTATTCCACCGGAGCCAACTACATACCTTGCTAAGTGCTTTTAAGCCGGTGAGCCACCGTTGTTCACCCAGTCTACTTCTCTAGACCATCGACCGTAGCCATATTCCATCAATCAAAGATTTAAATCACCCATCAGATGCTTAGAATACTACCCATCAAATTCTCTTTGCGGTTTTATAGTCGACCTCGACAGTAACCGGATGTCCATACCGACTGCCATGGAAAACCTTGCAAACCTTTCCATAGCAGGCCCTACCTGAGATTAATTGGGAGAGAAATCATTGGCGAAGAGCATATTGGATGATGCCATGAGGACTAATCACCACCCAACATTTTAAAGATTCTAACTTTGTGACTGTTATATCAAGTTCATCATTAAAAGCACGAAGACTCCTCCACCTTCAATAAGTCATGTTTGAAGTGATTGATCTTTGCCTCCACATTTTAGATTCAAAATGAATTAAATATTTAAAAAGTGTCGATTGAAATATGGTCCATATCATATTTTTTCTTGGTTGGGAACACATATTGGTCAAGGTATTTGAGTTTCTAAAATGTGGTTGTGTAGTCAAGTGGTCGATGAGTGCTTTGCAAATGAAGCCGACACTTTACTTTGTCTATCATATAGCTCTCCAACTGGAACATTGTCGTCGACTGATTGATTAAGCTAAAGTTAGTCGATATTGGGTCCTCCATTTTTTGGAGTCAATGTAAAACTTTTGTATCATGGTAGGTCAATGAGTATGGTCGAGTATTAATTTGGTCGATGTCAAGTATGATCGGATCCTTATGAGTATGAACTCTTTAATTGGTCAATTCTTTAAATTATGGTCGGACATTAAATATGTGAAATTTATGTAACTAAATTCGACTGAGTCATTATGTCAAAGTGACTCTCTTAAAATTTTGAGTCGAGGCGTGAGTCTCAATAGAGGCAGATGATCCCCTCTAGTGTATGTAAATTAAGTTGGTTTCTCACCAACCATTATGCATTGAGTTTAAATGTTTTTTGTTGATCGATTCAAGGAGGTTAAACATGGGTCTTTCTTAAAGGCAAGCAATTTCCTCACTTATGTAATGAATTCAATATCTAGTCGACTATTATAAGATAAGTCCGAGTCATTCTAAATTAGTCGGTCACGACCAAGACCATGCACATGAGCTGGAAACATACAATTTTGTAGGAAATTCAAATTCTCACGATAGAAGAAGATAATGACGATGGAATTCAAGCAAATATCATTCACCTACACAGCAAAGCGCTCCAATGATACATGAAGACAATGTACCCCTCATTGTCAAAATGTTGAAACTGTTCTTGGGTTGTGACCTCAAAAAGCCAAAAGACAGAGAAATGGCATAGAAAGTCAAAGAGCCAAAAGGCCCCACATGCCTGAACCGATGGAGATGCTGGTCAGATGAGCTAGTGTTAGAATATAATCCGTTAGGGATTATTGTAAATAAATAAAGAAAACTGAATAGTGAGGAAGCCGAAAAGGCTGGGCGGAAGGTGAAACACAACCGTCCTATGAAATGTATAAATAAATGCTTTTGGCTATGTAATGCATAGAATCGGGAGTTATACCTATCATTGGTATCAGAGCTTGGCTATTTGCCATAACTCCTGCCTGCTGCATCTCAGTCCTGGCATTTTGCTTACCAGTCCATTGCTAGACTGCCTGCCCATTGCCAGTCTTCCCTCTGCTCTTCCCTCCTGCCAGTGCATTCATTGCATGTGTTTTTCTTATAGCGTGGAAGCCAATAATTCTGTGTGTATTCTCTGCTAGAACATTGTTATACCTAACCCTAATTCCTAATTGCACTCCTTGGTCATTGTGACAATATTCCTGATGCTGTAAGCATAGTTCTCCAGTGAGTTCCTGGCCTCAACTCTCTTCTTCACATCTTCGTCCTTGTATTTCTCGGCATCATTAACCATCTTGTCGATCTCGTCGAGGTGAGATATTGCCTGTGACCGTAGGGAATCCAAAAACCCTAATTTCTGCCCTAATTACTGTGTGTGGAATTTTCTAGAAAATTCTGCAAATATGTTCATATGTATGACTGGTGGTCCTGGCGTGGCTGAAGATCGAACTGGATGAGACGCAGTACGATTTTGGTACTTGTTATGAGATTGAATGCGAGAGTGATGATCCTGAGAAAGTGAAGAAAGTTCTGGAAGATTTTTTCAAAGACTGGTGCGTCTGCTTGGAGGAACTCGAGCATGTTGTATGGGTTATGCTGCTTATATTTTGAAGAGGCCCGTGAGTTTCAATCTATATTGGAGCTGATTATATATTGAATCTCTATGCGTTGGAGATTGAATGAAAGGTCTACAAATATTTTTCCCTGTGAGTAAAATGTGTGTGCATGAATAATATGGCTGTTGTATGAGCCTGATATTGTTGAGTACATATGTTGCGTGGAGGAGACTACGTATGCTGCGTGGAGAAGAGACTGTGTTGAAGATTGAAGATTGCATGTAGGCTGCGTGAAGAGCCCACGTGAAGAGACTACTGGCTGCATTGGAGTTTGCTACGGATAAAACGTGATACACTCTACCAGAATCCTGAAAATCCACAGCCCTTGAGAGGGATGAGTACATGATAGTGATACCAAGAGAGAATGAAGGCATTGAGCAAAGAAAGTATAAGCAGTTGATACTGAATTTTGTATCATTGTATAGGTCAGCAAAGGCCTTAAAAACTGTGCAAAATCAGTGAAATTTGTGAAATTGACCTCTGCAACAAATAAGATCACTTGTTGAAGGAGTTCCGTATGAGTTTCAGCCCGAGACACAAAAACCTTGAGGAAGGGATGCTGTTCTGGTAATGAAAATGTGGTAGAAATATGTGGTGAATGGCGCTTGTAGAGAAGGCGAGAGAGGAAACCGATGGCCTTAATGAATGTTTGAACAGCATGCGGTGGTGCAGCCTCGAACACTGCGTGGAGGTGACTGATATATATCATACTGACTGATATATATGCTGCGCGGAGGTGACTGATATATATCTTTTATGCTGAATAATAATGTATGTTGTATATCATGCTAACTGATATATTGTGATTGATATGCTGACTGATATTATGCTGAATATTGAAGAATAATGTATGCTGATTAGTGCACTAGTGGAAGTGTTGTGTGTAAAGAGTGCCATCTCTTGTGATCCATGTGGAGCAAAATCCTTGTGTTTCACACCATTACCAATTGCATAAAAACCTTGAAGGATGCGAATTGGTACTGAATTTCTTCTCCCTGAATTGCTGCAAATTGAAGCTGCGATACTATCATTGTATTCCTTTAAAACCTGAAGTTGAGATTGTAAATCACCTTGGCAGAGACTGTAGACCTGCAAGGTTATTATTTTTTTCTATTTCTACTTGTCATATCAAGTTCATTATTGTAAACTACACTAACAGTTGTAAAAATGCAATCTATTGTTGGTGATGTCCTCACTGGCAAGGAAACATATCCAAAATGGTCTAGAAAGATCAAGAAATCAAGCGAGCCTGTCGAAGAATCCCTTGTCTTTGTTCAGAAAACAAAGAATCGGTCCAAAGACCCTTCCAAGGGAGATTGCAGCAAGAGAGGACGAGGAAGAAGGAACTTCAAAGGTAGAGGGGGCAGAAACAACTTCAGCAAAAGATCATATTTGCAGTGCAAGCATTGTGGAAAGGCTGGGCACACATCATATCAGTGTTGGGCTTCATGGGACTCCATCAAAGACAAACATAACTAAAAGAAAGATGACCAAGATGCTAGTAAATCTTTTGATTCTTGTATTGTTGCACATTGTAATCTTGGAATTAATGAAATGACTTCACTTTCATTTTACAAAGATTGTTGGCTGCTTGATACTGGTGCAACATCACACATGACATTTAGAAAAGACTGTTTTGAAGAACTTAATGAATCAATAGATGGCATAGTTTACTTTGCAGATAAGTCAAGTATTAAACCAAAGGGAATGGGCACCATTTGACTGAAGATGCCTGGATTCCCTGATTTCTTGTTGAAGAACATTCTTTATCTTCCAGAGTTGCAGAGAAGCCTGCTGTCCATGGTGGAAATTTGACAGCAAGGCCATTCCATCCACATGTTTGATGGAATCGTTGAAATAAGAAAGTTCTCTGACAACCAAGTCATCATGACTGGATACAAAGATGGAAAGCTGCTGAAGCTCAAGGGTTCATCCATAAGATTTCAAAACTATGCCTACCTCTCTCAGCATGGAGAAGGTAATATGTCATTTAGCTCATTGTGGCATGCAAGATTTGGTCATCTAAATTATAACAGTCTTCGTTTGTTGAGAAATAATGGTGTATTTGGTTTTCCCACCATTCCCAAAGAGAAGTACAAATGTGATGCATGTATATTAGGGAAACATAGTAAGCTGCCATTCCATGAATCTAATTTCAGAGCAAGTAGGAAATTAGAGTTAGTACATTCTGATTTGTGTGGCCCAATGCCAACTCCTTCAGCAAATGGGAATAAGTATTTTATGACATTTGTTTATGACTACTCACGAATGTGTTGGATTTACTGTTTAAAGACAAAATCAGAAGCATTTCAAACATTCAAAGACTTTCATGCATTGATAGAAAAACAAGCACAATCAAAAATTGGTACACTTCGTACTGATAATGGAAAAGAATACACTTCAAATGCTTTTGAATACTATCTTCGTCAACATGGAATTGCACATCAGACCACTGTTCCCTACAATCCTTAACAAAACAGTGTA
>LPNX011161163.1:270671-300200 GCA_001517045.1 Pseudotsuga menziesii | reverse complement strand
CCTTGAAGGGGGGGTTCCTATTCTGGATCAACCTTTGGAATTTCCATATGAAGCACCAACTCCCCCGCATGAAGAAGTTCCTGCTACTTCACCTGATCAAGAAATTCAACTCGATGATGTGATTGAGAGAATTGAAAGACTCTCAATCAATGATGAAGCACCCCCAGCTGATCAACCAGGACCATCACGGAAGATTCCTAAATGGGCCACAAAGACACTTGAAAGTGTCCATCAGGATGAAGTTGGAAAGACGGGAATGAGAAGTTCGAAAATACATGGAGGAGAAGCAGATAATTCAGGTGATGACACGGATGTATCATTTGATTGTGAATTTAATTTATCTGCTAACTTTTAACCAACTTCCTTTGAAGAAGCTTCTACTAAAGCTGAGTGGAAAGAAGCTATGCAGAATGAGTATGATGCACTCATGAAGAATGGAACTTGGAAGCTGGTTGACCCTCCAGTTGGAACCAAACCAATTGGCTGCAAGTGGGTGTACAAGAACAAATACAAATCAGATGGCTCACTTGACAAGCACAAAGCAAGGCTTGTAGCAAAAGGCTATGCACAGAAAGAAGGAATTGACTATGAAGAAACTTTTTCTCCTACAGCAAAATGGGCTACCATCCGAACCTTACTCTCTTTAGCTGCTCAGAAAGGGTGGAAAGTTCATCAAATGGATGTGAAGACTGCTTTCTTGAATGGAGACTTAAAAGAGAATGTCTTCATGTCTCAGCCAAAAGGATTTGTTGTGAAAGGAAAAAAACAAAAGGTATGCAAGCTTGTCAAATCCTTGTATGGCCTAAAACAAGCACCTCGCGCATGGTATGAAAAGTTAACCGAGCATCTTTTGAAGTTAAATTTTGAACATTTTGATCTTGATGATGCAACACTGTTTATAAAGAAAGTTGGAAGATCTGTTGTGTATCTTGTGGTGTACGTAGATGATCTTTTGATGACAGGGAACAATGAGAGCTATATAGCATCCATAAAGAAATATTTGGAAAAGATCTTTGAAATGACAGATATAGGACATCTCCACTATTACTTAGGAATTGAAGTCACTCAACATCCTAAGTATATTTTCCTATCTCAGAAAAAATATGTTGGAGAACTACTAAACAAATTTTGCATGACAGAATGCAACCCTATATCAACTCCAATGGAACAGAAAATGAAGCTCACATCAAGCGAAGGAAAAGAATTTGAGGATGCAACCAAGTATCGACAACTTGTAGGAATCCTTATCTACCTTACAACAACTAGACCAGCTATTTCTTATGTTGTTAGCATACTTTCAAGGTTCATGCATAAACCTTGTGAAGGACACTGGTCAACTGCAAAAAGAGTTCTAAGATACTTGAAGGGGACTCAAGACGTTGGACTCAAGTACTCTAAAGTGGATCACTTCAAACTTATTGGGTACTCAGACTCAGATTTTGATGGCGATAAGGAGACAGGAGTATCAACTTCTGGATACACTATGAGTCTTGGATCAGCAGCTGTCTCATGGAGATCACGCAAACAGTCAGTTCCAGCAGATTCAACAATAGAAGCAGAATATGTGGCTGCAGCTGAAGCAACGAAAGAAATAGTATGGCTCAGGAAGATACTTGAAGATTTGCAAGAAAAACAAGAGGAATCCACACCATTATTGATCAACAATACTTCTACAATCAAACTGGCTAAGAATCCTAGATTCCATGATCGAACCAAATACATCAACACAAAGTATCATTTGATTCGACATCATGTAGAGGCCAAGACAGTCCATCTTCGACATTGTTCCACAAATGATCAAATTGCAAACATCTTCACCAAAGCGCTTGGACGAGAAAAGTTTGAAAGATTCAAAAACATGCTCGGACTTACAAACACCCCTTCGGATTAAGAGGGGGATTGTTAGAATATAATCCGTTAGGGATTATTGTAAATAAATAAAGAAAACTGAATAGTCAGGAAGCCGAAAAGGCTGGGCAGAAGGTAAAACACAACCATCCTATGAAATGTATAAATAAATGCTTTTGGCTATGTAATGCATAGAATCGGGAGTTATACCTATCAACTAGGGTGAGTCTTTAAACCAAAAGACCTCGTTGCAGAAGAAGATGATTGCCCGCCATTATGAGAGGATGAGACTTCGATGGAATTCTTCCAAATTGAAGATGGAGGCTGAAGAGTAACCAGTCACAATAGATCCTTGTACACGAGTGTTTTCCTATCAAGCTAGCAGTTGTTGCAGCTCAGTTACCTATGCAGAATGGTATGCATGGTTGATTGAGAGTGAGGACTACTTCAGCAGTAGCAGAGACCTGGGATGTTGATGCATATTTCTTTGTTCTCTTCGGGACGAAGAAATGTTTTGATTGTGGGGGAGATGTAGAGGGGGCCACTTACCTCCTAAATTTCATCATGTAATTATATAGTTTAAAGGATAAATGGATATTAACAAATGAGTAGTTGGAGTGGGTACAACCGCTCCAACCTATCTCTCAATGTATAAATAATTACCAAATATAATACGACAGTGGATTGGACATCCCTTCCCAAAGTACTTGTCTTTGATGGCTGCATATAAGAGTGTAAAGTATGCTTGAATGTGATGTGAAATCCTAGCTTTCAACAAGACCAAAGGTTTACTAATTGCAAAAAATTTGAAATTTATGGAAGACGGAGACCCCCTGGGGGGTTTCAAATGGTCCAAAAATACTTTCCGGACAGTGCCTCCTCCTCTTTTCTGTTATAACTTATAAAAACCAGCAATTTTATCAGATTTAAATATTCCCAAAATTACTTTGAAAGTACTTTTGGATGAACAAACCTTTTACCCAAAAATTCTAAGTTAAAACTAGTTTTTAATGAAGCGGAAAAAGAACCAAGGAAAGCAAGCTTTCCTTGGGATCTTGGCCTAATTTTGGTGCAGCCAATATGAAGCACATAAATTGATGAATATAAATTTTTAGATTCTTAGGAATCAACCATGCATTCATCAAGTTTTAGATCTACTTTCACAGTCTTGAAAAATGACAATTTTCCCTAAAACTAGATCTAGAATGCTTGTAAATTTTCTTTAGGAATGGGATCTAGTTTATTGATATTTAAGGCAGCAAGATCTATGTAATATGGACTCTGAAATTTATAGATCTAAACAAATTTAAAGCTGCAAAACAAGTAACCAGACTGATTTTGAATAAATTTGGAGGAAGAGGAAAGGAAGAGCGCTTGTTCCCGGGGAATGGATCTGCAAAGAGGACTAGTTAGTGGAATGCCGAGGGACAATGGCTTCACAAAATAGTTGGATTCCTAGTGGAGTCAAGCTAGACCCACAGTTCGTCCAACCCCTGTTACCTGAAAACTAACAAACAATCCTGAACAAAACCTTATGAGATCTGGATAGAAATATATGAAGAAAGAGAGGGATTACATGCAAATAAACTTATTTAAACATTTATAATCTGAATATTTAAGCATATATACTATGAGATATTGAAAAGCAGGTAATCTTAATTTCCCAGCTATACTCCTATTGATTCATTTGAATCATTAAGATAGATAGGATTCAAATGCATAAATTTATAGAAAGACAATGGTAAACAGCCGCAAGACAATGTTAAATCCACACATATGAAAGCGTTACACAGATTTGGTCTCCAAATATTCACTTTATTCCAATAGAAAAAGATATTACATAGTATTACAACAACAACATCTCCTCAATCCAACTCTAATTCACTTGGAAGAATTGATCTAAGATTTATTTATACAAAAAATAGGAGATCCATCCTAGGGGGGGCACAAATCCCAAGGAGATAGACCACTGCAACTGAAGGAGAGTCCATCAATGCCGATATAAAACTGAACTAGGATTACCTGTCAATCGAGGGGCTTATTGAGCTAACACATCAACCCACAGACTGACACATCAATCCACAGAGCTTCCAGGAGAGCCCACACTTGTGGAGGAGAGAGAGGGGCCGCAATTCCCCATAAAGGATGCTGAAGATCAACTCTGGATTTGTCCAGATCACCTCCTTCAGTCAAGGATTTGTCAAATCCAGTCAATCTGGTTCAGATCTGACTGATTTCAATCAAATCGGCTGAGAATCCATTGATATAGGATTTTGGATTTGCTCCATTATCCATCAATTTATTAATTAAAATAATTAATAATTGATTTTTGGGGTTTTCTGACCTGAGTGATGGAAAATCACTCAAAACCTGAAAAAAGTGGGTCCATGGGTTTACATGGTGCTCTTAGCTTGAAAATGAGCACCTACATGGCTGAAACTAACTAGTTGGCCCAATTTTATTACAAAACCAGTTTTTCCAATTAAACTATTAAAAAATATCCTAAGTTTTGGAAAAATTAAATTTTAATAAAAAACACTGAAAAAATTAAAAATTTAAAAAAGTTGAAAAAACCAAGCGAAACTTAGACATGCTCATATGACTCAACAATGATGCCTAGCATGTTTATACATTGACACATAGACTCTAATAACCTCAATAGGCCTAAATGTCAAGCTGGCCACCCCAAATTTGGAGGTGTGGAGTGAAAAACTCAGAAATTATTAGTCGTTTATTCAACAACCAATAATAACCAAGGGAAAAAACACCCTGGGCTGATCGTATTGACAAATAAAGTCTAAGAGACCGAGTCTTTTATAGACACTATCATGTTAGAACGTTTATTACAATTCCCTTGTGGGGTATGAACATGTGATATATTACAACAAAGCTTCCCAAAAGCAAGACTGAAGGTCTTCCGAAGTCCGAACAAGTTATCCTTGTCCAGTTCACCAAGCTCACTTGATAAAAAACCACTAAGTACAACTCAGGTGGTAACATTCTGGCTCCAACTATGGGACGTGTGCTCAATTTGGTCATAGGGCAAGGAGAGGATATGATAATACTAGAATCTCTGGTTTGTACACCATGTAAGAACATCTCAACTTGACAAGAAAACCTCAATAGCACAAGCATTATATAAAAACCAAATGAACCATTAAGCTGATTTATTTAAATTAAATAAATGTAACTAACTAAAAAAAATTATTTTTATTTTTATTTTTTATTATAGATAATTACAAAACAGAAATGCAGAAAGTAAATGCTCTCTTTTAAGGAGCTTATTTTCCTACACTAAGCATGATATAAAAAGGGTTAAGTGTAATCAGAAATCCAATGTAACCACCTAAGCATTTTATTAACATAAAAAAAATTCCTTGTCTTTGACTACCAGCCAAGGTAAGGATACTTTATTTAGAAAATGCAAACCTTCGTGATGATTCAGAATGGGTGGGATGGATGGGAAATCATAGGCATGAATAAATTCATTAAAGTTATTCCTAAAATGGTATGTGCTCACGTAGGATGCTTCTATCCATGAATGGATAGGACTGATATACCAATCAGCATGATGAGGCAGACTGAGTATATCATCATAGTGATCATCAAGTCTTACCGAATGATGACTCATTGTGTAAGCACCAAGCTGCTCCAAATCATAACGAACCTCTACATGTGAAGAAGATGGCTGAGACTCATATTCCACTCACTGCATCACATCTGACTTTTAAAACATTGCTTCTCAATGTCTTCATTACTGATATCCTTGTGCGGCTCTGCATGATATGACTGTGAATGATCATGTGAAAATTCTGAATGCTCCTCTTCCATACTAATATTTTCCCATGTATCCAGATCCATGCTCCCCTCTATGGACGTATCGTAGATTGGACTTCCATAATTTTTGGAATAGACACTCCCCTTGCTGGACATACCATGGATGGAATTCTTAATAAGATTTTCACAAGTTGGATTATCTATGAAATTCCAATATTCATCACTCCCATCCATGTCATATGTGGGGGACTCTTCATCCATGGCATCATGCTCCTGCCTATCCATGTCTTCCTTGTATTCATAACAATCTTCTTCAGAAAAAATGTTACAAGGCAATAAACTTTCCAAACCTTCATCAACATGTGGAGAAAAAGGTCTAGTGTCACCACACACCATACTAATCTTATCATAAGTTTCTTTATAGGCTTATGTTATGGTATCATGAAGAGAATCTTCAATATTATCTTCAATCAAGGAGACTTCAATGGGATCACTTGGGATGTGTTGCTCAGTGGGTTTCTCTAGAGGGCTTTCTAGAAAGATATCAGCTTTGCAACATACTTGAGAACACCTCAAATATTCAATGTTTTCATCTATGGTGACATGAGGAGAGTCTTTAACAATGCGTTCCATCATGGGCTCCTCCTGAAGCTCTTCAATAGGATCATCCTGGATTTTCCCTTCTTCAGAATCTTGCTGTGTATTGGGAGATACCTCATATTCTTTAATAAGCTACTTGATTACTTCCTTTATTGAATAACTATGAGGAAACTCTATGATGGGAGTATCATGGATCTCCTCTTCACTTAAATGTTCAAGAAGTGATTCCAATTCTTCAATACTTTGTATCATGGCAAAAGGTCCATCATATGTTTCCATGTGATACTCTATCCTGCATAGGTAGAAGGTATAGATCTTTTCAAGGAACTTTTTGAAACCATTCATACTACTCCTACCATCATGCCACTACTCTAAAAACATCCAAAGGAATCTTGGAAAAGAATTTATACATTTATTAGGAAGGCCCTGATAGAACCAACAACAGGCCTCACCCCAAAAAGTACCAGCAAACATTTCCATCATATTGTCTTCATGAAGAATGTTGGAGTCAGCCATCAACTGAAGGAAATATTTGACATGCCAGATGGCCGAATCACCATAATTTCCATGAAATACTGGAATCCATTTATATGCATCCCCCAAACCATTACAACGGTTAGGAAAACCCAGGATGTTTGAGAAATCGATAGGCTAAAAAATTCTGGTTATCTGGGCACCATATTTCTCCTTTAATTCATCCATATCAAAATTTAATAGTATGCATTTGATATAACCATTAAACCTTGTAATGAAAAGGTGGAGCTGTCAAGTGATGAGCTTTAAAGGTTTTAACATGTCACATGGGCTCATCTACACACAACAAAACTTCACAAGTTTATGAGATAACAGGGTTTTATCCCTTCAATGGAGTCGCCATGTGAGAATAAAAATATACATTTAAGAATTCTCACAAGAATTTTTTTTGCTTTTCTTTGTAAAAAAATTAAAACCTGAAAAAACTTAGTGGAGTCGCCAGATGAAAATTAAAGATCTAATCTAAGCATTCATCAAACAAAGCAAAAACAAAAAAGAAGAAAACAAAAGTCGTACTCTGGAATAAAAAGATTTATCCTCGGCAACGACGCCAAAAAGTGTTGTCGCCTTTCACACACCTAGGTTACAAGGCAGAAATCTTCAAGCCACTCGGTGTGTCCTTGGTGGAAATTCTCAAGTCAAGGTTGTCACCTTATTCTTGACTCCTCCATTCAGGATAACTCCTAACAAAGCCAAGGGGGGTAGACCCTATTAAATTACTAAGGCTAATTACTTAGTGTGACATTGTTAGATTGATTGAGCTGTTTAGGAGTTTCAAAATTATCCAGTGGAAACAAAAGATAACAAGATGCAAGATTTAAAGCATATAATCACAGTAATGACACTCAATATATATATAATCGAAAGAATTGATCAAAATAAATCACTAGTGCCTTAAATGGATTCAACAGAGAAAATAATGTGTTTTCATGCGCTTGAATGAATGTTTTGCAAATTTCTCTTGGTAGATTTTAAATTAATGTGGAATGTGAATGAATTAAATTAGGTGAAAAGGGGACTCCAGATATACCCGAGGGGTACTTGGAGTATGTCCAAAAGTGAACTTTCACTGCTACAGGTAAGGTGTTTGTGGGCTGGAAGGGAGTCTCGAAGACTATTGTTCATAATGCACCCATCAGGGTGTGATAGAGATCGGCATCTCAAGGTCAATTTTCAGTTGTTCCCACTCCTTTGGGTATTTTGCCACCGCTTACAGTTTGTTCGAGGCCTTGGATTTTCACCTGATGGTTTGTCAATTTGGGAGGTGAAGAATAATTAATCTAGTCACTCAATTTCTTTTGATGCAGCTTGACTGATCGGATGAACCACAGCCAAGTACATAGCATAAACACTAGAGTCTTTGTTAATTTTAGTAAGTTTTAAAAGAGGTGTTCTTGTTAAAAAGAAAACCCTCCAGGAACCTCTTTCGGTCCAAGTGGACCTCAAATGGGGAATCAAGGAGGGTTGATTTGATTATGATTACTAAAACAAATGATGATAGCAAATTAATCATAAACGTAAAAACAAACAACAGTTTTCTAATTAGACTACCATGACCCTTTCTTCACCTTTCAGCTCAAAAGGAGGCTCATGGGGTAAATATTAAAATTACTTTGAAACCACCAGATATGGAATATGGAAATTATTATAAATAAAAGTATACTACCCTGGAGATTATAGCTACACTATATTGAAAAAATATGAACAAAAAGTAAAAAATGACACAGACAAAAATCCCCCATGGGGGCATGGTGAATAGGCTCAAAAGATCCTATTCGAAAATATTTTTCTTTTTATTAGCAGAAATTACAATATTATAAAATTGAAATTAATCCACTTGGTCCTTATATGGAATGAGACCAAAGTTTTACAAATTTCAAAAATTTGAAATTTATGGAAAACGAAGACCCCCTGGGGGGTTTTGAATGGTCCAAAAATGCTTTCCGGACAGCACCTCCTCCTCTTTTATATTACACATTTAAAAAAACACCAATTTTATCAGAGTTAAATATGCCCAAAAGTACTTTTAAAGTACTTTTCGATGAACAAACATTTTACCCAAAAATTCTAAGTTAAAACTAGTTTTTAATGAAGCGGAAAAAGAACCAAGGAAAGCAAGCTTTCCTTGGGATCTTGGACTGCTTTTGGTGCAACCAATATGAAGCACTTAAATTTCTAAATATAACTTTTTATATTCTAAGGAAACAACCATGCATTCAACAAGTTTTAGATCTACTTTCACAGTCTTGAAAAATGACAATTTTCCCTAAAACTAGATCTAGAATGCTTGTAAATTTTCTTTAGGAATGAGATCTAGTTTATTGATTTTTAAGGCAGAAATATCTCTATAATATGAAATCTGAAATTTATAGATCTAAACAAATTTAAAGCTACAAAACAAGTAAGCAGACTGATTTTGAAGAAATTTGAAGGAGGAAGAGGAAGGAAGAGCGCTTGTTGCCGTGGAATGGATCTGCAATGAGGACTAGTTAGTGGAATTCCGAGGGACAATGCCTTCCAAAAATAGTCAGATGCCCAATGGAGTCAAGCTAGGTCCACAGTTCATCCAACCCCTGTTACCTGAAAACTGACAAACAATCCTGCACAAAACCTTATGAGATCTGGATAGAAATATATGAAGAAAGAGAGTGATTACATGCAAATAAACTTATTTAAACATGTATGATCTGAATCTTTAAGCATATGTACTATGAGATATTGCAAAATCAGGTAATCTTACTTGCCCAGCTATACTCCTATTCATTCAGTTGAATAATTAAGCCAGACATGATTTAGATGTAGAAATTGAGAGAAAGCCAACAATAAACAACTGCAAGACAATGTTAAATCCACACATATGAAAGCATACACATATTTGGCCTCCAAAGCTTCACTTTATTCCAATAGAAAAATATATTACACAGTATTACAACAGCAATAGCTCCTCAATCCAACTCTAACTCACTTGGAAGAGGTGATATGAGCTTTATTTATACAAAAAATAGGAGATCCATCCCAGGGGGGTGCAAATCCCAAGGAGATAGACCACTGCAGCTAAAGGAGAGTCCATCAATGCTGATCTGAGGTTGAATTGAACTTACCTGTCAATCAGGGGGCTGATTGAGCTGACACATCAACCCACAGACTGACAGAGCAATCCACATAGCTTTCAGGAGAGCCCACACATGTGGAGGAGAGAGAGAGGGAACAATTCCCCATAAAGGATGCTGAAGATCAACTCTGGATCTGTCCAGATCACCTCCTTCAGTCAAGGATTTCTCAGATCCAGTCAATCTGGTTCAGATCTGTCTGATTTCAATCAAATCAGCTGAGAATCCACTGATCTAGGATTTTGGATTTGCTCCATTTTCCATCAATTTATTAATTAAAATAATCAATAATTGATTTTTGGGGTTTTCTGACCTGAGTGATGGAAAATCACTCAAAACCTGAAAAAATTGGGTCCATGGGTTTACATGGTGCTCTTAGCTTTAAAATGAGCACCTACATGACTGAAACTGATTATTTGTCCCATTTTTATTACAAAACCAATTTTTCCAATTAAACTATTAAAAAATATCCTAAGTTTTGGAAAATTAAATTTTAATAAAAAACACTGAAAAAATTAAACATTTAAAAAAGTTGAAAAAACCTAGGGGGACTTAGACATGTTCGTGTGACTCGACCATGATTCCTAGCATGTTTATACATTGACACATAGACTCTATTCACCTCAATAGGCCTAAATTCCAAGCTGACCACCCCAAATTTGGAGGTATGGAGTGAAAAACTCAGAAATTATTAGTCGTTTATTCAACAAGCAATAATAACCAAGGGAAAAAACACCCTGAGCTAATCGGATTGACAAATGAAGTCTAAGAGACCGAGTCTTTTACAAACACTATCATGCTAGAACATTTATTACAATTCCCTCATGGGGTATGAACATGTGATATAGTACAACAAAGCTTCCCAGAAGCAAGACTGAAGGTCTTCTGAAGTCCGAACAAGTTATCCTTGTCCGGTTCACCAGGCTCACTTAATAAAAAACCACTAAATACAACTTGGGTGGTAACATTCTGGCTCCAACTGTGGGACGTGTGCTGGATTTGGTCATAGGGAAAGGAGAGGATATGAGAATACCAGAATCTCTGGTTTGTACACCCTGTAAAAACATCTCAACTTGACAAGAAAACCTCAGTAGCACAAGCGTTATATAAAAACCAAATGAACCATTAAGTTGATTTATTTAAATAAAATAAATGTAAATAACTAAAAAAAATTATTTTTATTTTTATTTTTTATTATAGATAATTACAAAACAGAAATGCAGAAAGTAAATGTTCTCTTTTAAGGAGCTTATTTTCCTACTCTAAGCATGATATAAAAAGGGTTAAGTGTAATCAGAAATCCAATGTAACCACCTAAGCATTTTATTAACATAAAAAAAATTCCTTGTCTTTGGTTACCAGCCAAAGTAAGGATACTTTATTTAGAAAATGCAAACCTTCGTGATGATTCGGAATGGGTGGGATGGATGGGAAATCATAGGCATGAATAAAGTCATTAAAGTTATTCCCAAACTAGTATGTGCTCGCACAAGCTGCTTCTATCCATGACTGGATAGGACTGATATACCAATCAGCATGATGAGTTGGACTGAGTATATCATCATACTGATCATCAAGGCTTACTGAATGATGACTCATTGTATAAGCACCAAGATGCTCCAAATCATAAGGAACCTCTACATGTGAAGAAGATGGTTGAGACTGATATTCCACTCACTGCATCACATATGAATTTTCACAACACTGCTTCTCAATGTCTTCATTATCGATACCCTTGTGCGGCTCTGCATGATATGACTCTGAATGATCACATGAAAATTCTGAACGCTCCTCTTCCATACTAAGATTTTTCCAGGTATCCAGATCTGTGCTCCCCTCTATGGAAGTATCATAGATTAGACTTCCACAATTTTTTGAATAGACACTGCCCTTGTTGGACATACCATGGATGGAATTCTTAATAATATTTTCACAAGTTGGATTATCTATGAAATTCCAATAGTCATCACTCCCATCCATGTCATATGTAGGGAACTCTTCATCCATGGCATCATGCTCCTGCCTATCCATGCCTTCCTTGTATTCATAACAATCTTCTTCAGAAAAAAGGCAATAGACATTCCAAACCTTCATCAACATGTGGAGAACAAGGTCTAGTGTCACCACACACCATACTGATCTTATCATAAGTTTTTTATAGTCTTCTGTTATGGTATCATGAAGAGGATCTTCAATATTATCTTCAATCAAGGAGACTTTTTGGACATATTCAATGGGATCACTTGGGATGTGTTGCTCAGTGGGTTTCTCTAGAGGGATTTCTAGAAAGATATCACCTTTGCAACACACTTGAGAATACCTCAAATCTTCAATGTTTTCATCTATGGTGATATGAGGAGACTCTTCAATAATGTGTTCCATCATGGGCTCCTCCTAAAGCTCTTCAATAGGATCATCCTGGATTTTCCCTTCTTCAGAATTTTGCTGTGTATTGGGAGATATCTCATATTCTTTAATAAGCTGCTTAATTACTTCCTTTCTTGAATAACTATGAGGAAACTCTTTGACAGGAGTATCATGGATCTCCTCTTCACTTAAATTATCAAGAAGTGATTCCAAGTCTTCAATACTTTGAATCATGGAAAAAGGTCCATCATATGTTTCCATGTGATACTCTATCCCAGATAGGTAGAAGGTACAGATATTTTCAAGGAACTTTTTCAAACCATTCATACTACCCCTACCATCATGCCACTTCTCTAAAAACATCCAAAGGAATCTTGGAAAAGAAGTTATAAATTTATTAGGAAGGCCCTGATAGAACCAACAATAGGCCTCACCCCAAAAAGTACCAACAAACATTTCCATCATATTGTCTTCATGACGAATGTTGGAGTCAACCATCAACTGAAGCAAATATTTGACATGCCAGATGGCCGAATCACCATAATTTCCATGAAATACTAGAAGCCATTTATATGCATCCCCCAAACCTTACAACAGTTAGGAAAACCTGGGATGTTTTAGAAATTGATAGGCTGGAAAATTCGAGTTATCTGGGAACCATATTTCTCCTTTAATTCATCCATATCAAAACTTAATAGTATGCATTTGATATAACCATTAAACCTTGTACTAAAATGGTGGAGCTGTCAAGTGATGAGATTTAAAGGTTTTAACATGTCACATGGGCTCATCTACACACAACAAAACTTCACAAGTTTATGAGATAACAGGGTTTTATCCCTTCAATGGATTCGCCATGTGAGAATAAAAATATACATTTAAGAATTCTCACAAGAATATTTTTTTCTTTTCTTTGTAAAAAAATAAAAAACTGAAAAAAATTAGTGGAGTCGCCAGATGAAAATTAAAGATCTACTCTAAGCATTCATCAAACAAAGAAAAAACAAAAAAGAAGAAAACAAAAGTCGTACTCGGGAATAAAAAGATTTATCCCCGGTAACGGCACCAAAAAGTGTTGCCTCCTTTCACACACCTGGGTTACATGGCAGAAATCTTCAAGCCACTCGGTGTGTCCTTGGTGGCAAGTCTCGAGTCAAGGTTGTCACCTTGTTCTTGACTCCTCCGTTCAGGCTAACTCCTAACGAAGCCAAGGGGGGTAGACCCTATTAAATTACTAAGGATAATTACTTAGTGTGATGGTGTTAGATTGATTAAGTTGTTTAGGAGGTTTGAAATTATCCAATGGAAACAAAAGATAACAAGATGCAAGATTTAAAGCATATAAGCACAGTAATGACACTCAATCTATATATAACCGAAAGAATTGATCAAAATAAATCACCAATGCCTTAAATGGAGTCAACGGAGGAAATAATGTGCTTGTATGCACTTGAATGAATGTTTTGCAAATGTCTCTTGGTAGATTTTAAATGAATGTGGAATGCGAATGAATTAAATTAGGCGAAAAGGGGACTCCAGATATACTCGAGGGGTACTTGGAGTATGTCCAAAAGTGAACTTTCACGGCTACCTGCAAAGTGTTTGTGGGATGGAATGGAGTCTCAAAGACTATTGTTCATAACGCACATGTCAGGGTGTGATAGAGATCGGTGCCTCGAGGTCACTTTCCAATTGTTTCCACTCCTTTGGGTATTTTGCCACCGTTTACAGTTTGTTCGAGGCGTTGGATTTTGGCCTGATGGTTTGTCAATTTGGGAGGTGAAGACTAATTAATCTAGTCACTCAAGTTCTTTTGATGCATCCTGACTGATCGGATGAACCAAAGCCAAGTACAGAGCATACACACCAGAGTCTTCTTTATCTTTAGTAAATTTTAAAAGAGGTATTCTTGTTAAAAAGAAAACCCTCCAGGAACCTCTTTCGTTCCAAGTGGACCTCAATCGAGGAATCAAGGAGGGGTTGATTTTATTATGATTACTAAAACAAATGATGATAGCAGATGAAGCATAAACAGAAAAGAAAACAACAATTTTCTAATTAGACTACCACGACCCTTTCTTCACCTTTCGGCTCAAAAGGAGGCTCATGGGGTAAGTATTAAAATTACTTTGAAACCACCAGATATGGAATATGGAAATGATTATAAATAAAATTATATTACCCTATAGATTACAACTACACTAGATTGAGAAAATATGAACAAAAAGTAAAAATTGATATAGATGCAAATCCCCCGGGGGGGATGGTGAATATGCTCGAAATCCCCCTAGGGGTATGGTGAATAGGGGATGGTGAAAGAGCCTACTCAAAAAGATTTTTCTTTTTATTAGCAGAAATTAAAATATCAGAAAACTGAAATTAATTCACTTGGTCCTTATATGGAATGAGACCAAAGGTTTACAAATTGCAAAAATTTGAAATTTATGGAAGACGGAGACCCCCCGGGGGTTTCGAATGATCCAAAAATGCTTTCCGGACAGCACCTCCTCCTCCCTTATGTTACACCTGCTAAAAACCAGCAAGTTTATCAGAGTTAAATATGCCCAAAAGTACTTTGAAAGTACTTTTGGATGAAAAAACCTTTTACCCAAAAATTCTAAGTTAAAACTAGTTTTTAATGAAGCGGAAAAAGAACCAAGGAAAGCAAGCTTTCCTTGGGATCTTGGCATGCTTTTGGTGCAGCCAATATGAAGCACTTAAATTGATGAATATAACTTTTTATATTCTAAGGAAACAATCATGCATTCAACAAGTTTTATATCTACTTTCACAGTCTTGAAAAATGACAATTTTCCCTAAAACTAGATCTAGAATGCTTGTAAATTTTCTTTAGGAATGAGATCTAGTTTATTGAGATTTAAGGCGGCAAGATCTATGTAATATTAAATCTGAAATTTATAGATATAAACAAATTTAAAGCTGCAAAACAAGTAACCAAACTGATTTTGAAGAAATTTGAAGGAGGAAGAGGAAGGAAGAGCGCTTATTGTCGGGGAATGGATCTACAAAGAGGACTAGTTAATGGAATGCTGAGGGACAATGCCTTCACAAAATAGTCGGATGCCCAATGGATTCAAGCTAGATCCACAGTTCGTCCAACCCCTGTTACCTGAAAACTAACAAACAATCCTGCATAAAACCTTATGAGATCTGGATAGAAATATATGAAGAAAGAGAGGGATTACATGCAAATAAACTTATTTAAACATTTATGATCTGAATCTTTAAGCATATATACTATGATATATTGAAAAGAAGGTAATCTTACTTTCCTAGCTATACTCCTATTGATTCAGTTGAATCATTAAGCTAGACAGGATTCAGATGCAGAAATTGAGAGAAAGCCAACGGTAAACAGCCGCAAGACAATGTTAAATCCACACATATGAAAGCATTACATAGATTTGGCCTCCAAAGCTTCACTTTAATCCAATAGAAAAAGATATTACATAGTATTACAACAGAAACATCTCCTCAATCCAACTCTAAATCACTGGGAAGAGGTGATCTAAGCTTTATTTATACAAAAAATAGGAGATCCAGCCCAGGGGGCGCAAATCCCAAGGAGATAGACCACTGCAGCTGAAGGAGAGTCCATCAATGCTGATCTAAAGCTGAAATGAGCTTACCTGTTAATCAAGGGGATGATTGAGCTGACACATCAACCCACAGACTGACAGAGCAATCCACACAGCTTCCAGGAGAGCCCACACATGTGGAGGAGAGAGAGAGGGCACAATTCCCCATAAAGGATGCTGAAGATCAATTCTGGATCTATCCAGATCACCTCCTTCAGTCAAGGATTTCTCAAATCCAGTCAATCTGGTTCAGATCTAACTGATTTCAATCAAATCGGCTGAGAATCCACTGATCTAGGATTTTGGATTTGCACCATTATCCATCAATTTATTAATTAAAATAATCAATAATTGATTTTTGGGATTTTCTGACCTGAGTGATGGAAAATCACTCAAAACCTGAAAAAAGTGGGTCCGTGGGTTTACATGGTGCTCTTAGCTTGAAAATGAGCACCTACATGACTGAAACTAATTATTTGGCCCACTTTTATTACAAAACCAATTTTTCCAATTAAACTATTAAAAAATAGCCTAAGTTTTGGAAAAATTAAATTTTAATAAAAAACACTGAAAAAATAAAAAATTTAAAAAAGTTGAAAAAACCTAGGGGGACTTAGACATGTTCATATGACTCGACCATGATTCCTAGCATGTTTATACATTGACACATAGACTCTAATAACCTCAATAGGCCTAAATGCCAATCGGACCACCCCAACTTTGGAGGTATGGAGTGAAAAAATAAGAAATTATTAGTCTTTAATTCAACAACCAATAATAACCAAGGGAAAAAACACCCTGGGCTGATCGGACTGAAAAATAAAGTCTAAGAGACTGAGTATTTTACAGACATTATCATGGTAGAATTTTATTACAATTCCCTCATGGGGTATGAACATGTGATATAGTACAACAAAGCTTCCCAGAAGCAAGGCTGAAGGTCTTCTGAAGTCCAAACAAGTTATCCTTGTCCGGTTCACCAGGCTCACTTGATAAAAAACCACTAAGTACAAATTAGGTGGTAATAGGTGTTTCAGACAAAGGTTGCTACTGAAGGTAGCAGCTGGAAATATAAGGCAATCCTGGTGGAAAAATGTTTCTCTTAGGTCCAAGGTGTTGACTACCATGAGGCTTTTGCACCGGTTGCAAAAATGGACTCCATCCGCCTAGTTTTGGAAATTTCAGCATCTAAGCACTAGGAAGTGCATCATATGGATGTTAAGTCATCCTTTCTGCATGGATATATACATGAAGCATCCTGAGGGTTACATCTCTGATCCATCTTTGGTTTGCAAGCTAAAGAAGTCACTATACGGGTTAAAAGAGGCCCCAAGAGAGCGGTATTCCAAGATGGATGCCTTCCTTCTCTTGCAAAAATTACAAAGGTGTAGATCAGATCCAAATGTGTATATACAGAAGTCTAATGGTCATTTGATTATTATTGTTTTATATGTTGATGACTTACTGATCACAGGTAGCACAGTTGCGTCTATTTCAGCCATCAAAACTACTCTCCACAATGCATTTGAAATGAGCAATTTGGGGCTCTTAAAACAATTTTTGGGGCTCGAAATTGAGAAAAAATATGATAGGATAATGGTCACTCAGTCCAAATACATATCATACATGTTAGTTAAGTTTAACATGACTTAATGTAGGCCTACACTATTCCCTTTCCTTTCAGGGATTAGCCTTGAAGAAAGAAAAAGCACACTTCCCATGGACTGCACTATTTATCGACAGCTGATTGGTAGCTTGTTGTACTTGACACATTCTCAACATGATATCTATTATACAATGAATTTTGTATCAAGATACATGTAGCAGCCCCATGATATTCATTGGAAGGCAGCCAAGAGGATCCTCCAGTATATTTAGGGAGCCAAGACCTACGACATTCACTATGCTGCAGACTCCGAGCTAGAGCTGGTTGGATTCACAAATTCTTATTGGGCAGGTGATTCTATTGATCAAAATTCTACTTCTAGATATGTCTTCATGTTTTGTAGTGGCCCCATTTTCTGGTCTAGCAAAAATTAGGCCACCATAGTATTATCTTCAGCAAAGGTCGAGTATCGAGGAGCGGTGAATGCTTGCATCCAAGCAGTTTGGTTGCAAGGCATTCTTTCAGAGTTTGATCTTGGCAGTACTTTTTCCACTATCCTCTTTTGTGACAATCAAAGTGCTATTAAGATATCTACCAATTTAGCTACCAGGAAAAGGACCAAGCATGTAGAGATCCACATGCACTATATTAGGGAGCTGGTGCATGATCGGACCATTATTCTGCAATACTGCCCAACTGATGAGCAGATTGCAGACATAATTGCCAAGAGATTTTTAGAAAAGAACTTTACTTACCTCCATTCACTGTTGGGAGTGAGTCCATCAAGGTGATCAAAATACTTTTAGTGTTCAGCTTGAGGAGGATTTTTTCCACTGGGTTTTCCCTCTTTTCCTCACTTAGTTTGTTTTTTAGCATTGTTTGAGTTTTAGTATTGTACAGGGTGACCTATGGCCTTAGTTTCCAAGGCCCTAGCATTTTTATGCATTTTATGTTTTCTACTCCTCCTGAGTATAGCTTAAGGGAGGGTGTTGGAGACATTTACCACCATACACACTCATTTTGGTCAATTTGTCCTAGTTAAACCACTATCCTAAGTTTTATTGACTTAATTGACATCAGAGGAGCACTAGATGACATCAGTATGAGCACACCCACGCCTACCTTCATTCAAGGAGGCTAACTTAGCCTTCTCCTACATTCGAGGAGGCTAACTGGAGCACTTCGGGGGTGATTTGAGTGTCATTAATGCCCCATATTGCTAACTGATGGTTACAATCAGTTAAACAGAGAAATGAAGGTGCCTTCCTTAATTAAATTTATTATTTATTGATTATTTAATGAGATGGAGTCAACAGGGGCACCTCCAACCACTTATGATGGTCAGTTACACTTCAGTTAACCTCATTGGGGTTCATTGGAGTCATTAATGCACTACCACTTGTTGGTTAGCTTGCAGTGACATGTTTCTGAGCTACTTTCAGTTAGACTCAGTCATTTATTGCACTTTGACTTCAGTTAGGGCTCAGTGGAGTCAATTAGGGTTTTGATCAGTGGTTAACTTGATTGTTTACTGTGGCTTACATTCAGTTAAGCTAGACTTACTCATTCAACTCGAATGACCTCCTTGGGAATTCGAATTGTCTTGGCATTCATGCTTTCAACATGATCATTGTATTGTATTATTCATTATTCATTTGATTATACAAAGCTGCTACTTCCATTGCAACACCATTTTGCCAATTTTATGATTATCTGTCTATATTCTTTGTGAGACTGTGTTTTCAGTTCCTAGACCACTGTGGCAAATTAATAGAAACCACCCAAGTCACTAAAAGGTAATGTCATTGTCATGTCACCCCAAGTACACATGTGTGAACAACATGCACCTGATGAAGAGAAGAAGAAAATTGGGCCCATAAAGAAAAATTAAAAGGTTCAAGTGTCATAAAGTAAATGTCAAAAGAGATAATATAAAGAAGTAATTAGTCAATGGACTATTACTATTCAGTTACAAATCAAAATAGGGATAACTTTATGTTGTTATTTATTTATTACTGATAGGGGCATGAATCGATAATTGTGCAGATGTGAACAATTTTTACTTATGCATACTTTCGTATATCTAAACTTTTCAGCATTCACAACATTGATCAAAACAATGCACAAAATTATTGAGAACAAATATATGTCTATAAATATAAAAGTACTTACATCAGTTGGAGATAACAGTATCCAAATTTGATCATCCACTCATTTCAGGTGTCAACCTGATCTTCAAGTATAATATGTGACCTACAGGCACCAACATGCAGCAGTTTCTATCTGGGTAAGCACCAACTTACAAAATCCAGGATCTGACCTAAATAGATATCAATATGTTTGTGCAAACTGTGGCTTATAGATTCAAGATTTGACCTATGGAAGAACTGTGCTCTATAGTTGTGGAAGTGATAACTTATGTTTGTTCTCCAACACTGACTAGAAGGAGGCTACAACCCCCTTATTTTAATATGTGTCCATAGAAAGGATGTTGCTGCACCCTGATTGAATTTACCAGCACCTACTGGAAGGAGGTTGTAATCCCCTGCTCCTTTCCTCGTCCAACCTCCCTGATATAAAATGTGATTGTATAGAGATATGGCAAGTAGAAAAATATATTTCCTTCCAAATAGACAATTGTTGAATCTTCTAATCTGTGTCAGACAGTTGCCCAAAAATATCACAAAACAATTCTAATATTACATCTTCCTTTTCTCAACTAACACAACTATCACAATCCTTGATCTATGTCTATGTCTCTGTGATGGGAAAAACAACTTCAATATGCATTTTCTCAACTGATCTACATTTTGCGTCAATCGAATACATTAAGCTCAGTTATACTTTATTTTCTGCGATATATGTCTTACTAGTAAAAACCTTTCATAAATCAAGAATCTGGGTATCCTTTCATCCAATGCTTCTCATCTCGCACTGCAGCTCTACTACAAAAAGATATTCATCTGTGATGAATGAGCCATTGATGCCCAAAAAAATTCTGGAGATTGTCAAGCAGTTATTTCGTATCTTCATTTTTACAAGCTTACTTCACCTCATCCATCTCTTGCTTATTTATAATCATCTTAACTCAATAGATGTGTCCACTTTGTGAAGTCCCTTAACTTCAGATAATGTCCCATGGGATTGTGTCTTATGCAATTTAGGACTTGCATTGGCATTCCACTTTTCACAAATTATGATTGGAGTTTGTGACGCACATATGCCAACACCTTCATGGGACTTTTTCACCCATCAGTTCATTGCTTGGGTTTCTTTACAAAACATTGCACCTCTTACCATCTTTCTTGTGGAAATATTACACAATATTATTTTACTGACAAGAAAGAATTGTGCATTTTTGTTGTTTACCATATTCTTCAGTGTGGATACATATGTGTGCATTTGTGACCACTGTCTTGATTTTATAATTTATTTTATGTGACCTCCTCATTTTTTCATATGTATTTATTCAAGATAGCTATGAGAGAGGTGTATTAGCAAATTCATCTAATTCTTTTGACTTTTAGTCCTTTGTCATATTTGTTCCTTTGATACTCCGAACATATTTACTCCTTAGACATATTTGAAATATTTGAGATCAATGAAATGACAACATATATTCAACAATATCCCCTTTGTCATTGATGTCAACACTTCTTTGAATGGCATTCATTGATTGACAATATTGATATTGAAACTCCCCCTGAAGTTGTGCATCCGAGATTTTTTCCTTTTTGTGATTATGTTCACACTTTATCACTTCTATATTCATTTGTCGTTATGTCGATGCTCCCCCTATCATTGGGGTCTTCTTATTTCATCTTATTTCCTTCATTAAAATTATTTCCTTATTTCAGCTCCTCATCCCCTTTAACATCTATGGAAAAGGGATTGTCTCCATTCCTAACTCCCCATGGATTTGTGCTCATTTGTTTCAAAAATGCCAGGTCGCATACACTTCTTTTTTCTACACTATATGTAGTGGATCGCTTTCTTTATGCATTATTCATGTTTTCTACCACTCCAATTTAATGCATTAGCAATTGGTATTGTCTTGAACTGTGGTTCCAATAAATTCACACATATATCCAATATTTCACATGCATGTAAAAATTTTGATGTTCTCGATATGTTTTCCATGTGGTATGTTCGTACTATTTCCTTTACTCCGACATCATTCTTCCAAATCGTCGTTTGTCCCATGCATTAAATTTTGGCTTGACGCAATCTACTTTGGATTGTACACGACACAGATTTTCTAGCTTCGATGTCTCTTCAAATTATATTCACACATGTGATGAACCTCTCTCTATATATATAAGTTGGCAGTAGTGTCATTCTTTTCACCACCTCAATTCTTACTTTCTTAAGCTCATATCTTCATTTGCATCATTGTTATCCATTCTGCATGCATTTTTCACCATAATGGCCTATTTCCAGCATTTGAATAATTCTCTTGACAGTATTTGTACAATCTTTCAATCTTAGCAGGAAAATCCTAGGCGGTTGCGAATGGACATAGGCATCTAGCATAACCAGGTAGTTGAATCCAATGTCTTTCCATGGTATGAACAATCATGCTTCAACCGAACTACTTTCAAAACACTTTCACATATGAGTAGGTGATTAGAGATTCTGGAACAACGGCAGTAGAAAACATGTTATCTTATGAGTTGTCTTGGGGTTGATCCCAATTCATCAACTTCTAAACTATATATTCTTCCTCTGATATAGTTGTCTTAATCCTCAAAGGAAACTCTAATGTACTTGGATTTTCATCTTTCACCTCTATCTATCGGTCGTGCTAAAGACAATGACCTCGGGTTGTGTCTATGATCCATTTTTTGTCATCTTCGGTTTTTTTGTGCTTCAAATTTTTATTTTAATTCCCAAAAAAGACCTTTTGTAATGAGAGCTTCAAAGATCCATAATTTCGTATCATATATTGAGTATAATACAAAATATTCACTTCTTTTATGCAAGCATGGTGTAAAAATTGTATAGTACTTTCTTATGCAAGGAATTATAGATCTGCAGATAAGCTTCATCAATCCTTGAGTGTTTGATTTTACCTTCTTTTTAGACTCAATGATTCTGTGTAATCCTATTGGATTAATGTGAGAAACAATCGCTTGTCGTTGGTTTTGCACAATTTTCGTTTTCATGATGTTCTTGAGGTGACCTTCTTATCCATATCCTTTTGATCAACTGATCATATTTTTTACTGTGTGAACTTTTGATATACTTCTGAGACATTTTTTTCTTCCACAACATTTTGATTCACACATGTCCTTTGCTTTTTATTTGGACAGTTTTCAACTGCATTGTGCCAACCTGGTTTCCTTTGTTGTTGGACTTTCAAAAAACATTTGAAGGACTTGTAGCCATACTTATCACACACATAACACTTTACAATGTGACAATATTTTTCTATATGTCCAACAAAATTACATCTCCAACATGTAATGAAATTCTTATTTCTGAAAGCATTCACATAACTTGGGTTTTCAATAACTGTAGGCAGTACATGTTTTCTGAAGAAGAAAAAAACCCTTGGATGAGACTGGATTCTTCTTTGTCACATAGTCCATTACTAGTTTTTCAGAAACCCAATATCGGTCTTATCTTCTAGAGATCCTTGATGACTTAGAATTTCATCCAGTATGATTGTGGTGTTGTTGAACTCCTTTTAATTTTATGAATCAATACTCACTTCAAACTTTCCTTGAATTTCATTGTATGCCTTTGATTGTGAGTCATCTGAGTCTTTTAACACAGCCTATCTTTGAATTATTTCATTTACTCGTTATTTCCGCCTTTTCACACACCTGGGTCACGTGGCAGAAATATTCAAGCCACTCGGTGTGTCCTTGGGGGCAAGTCTCGAGTCAAGGCTGTCACCTTGTTCTTGACTCCTCCGTTTAGGCTCAACTCCTAACGAAGCCAAGGGGGGTAGACCCTATTAAGTTACCAAGGATGATTTCTTAGTGTGGTGATGTTTAAACTGGATCAGTTACTTAGGAGTTTGAATATTTTAACTATAGACAATTTAAAGATGACAAGATACGAAAATAAACACACAAAAGCACAAAGCTGATACACAATATATACATGAAGCAAAAATGACCAGTGCCTTAAAATGGAGTCAAATCAATGAGATCAATGTGCTTGCATGTGCTTGGAGTGAATGTTTTGCAATTGCATCTTGGTATGTTTTAAGTTAAAATTGAAGTATGAGTTGATTAAATTAGGCAAAAGGGGGGACTCCAGATATACCCGAGAGTACTTGGAGTATGTCCAAAACTAAACCTTCACGGCTACCCTCAAGGAATATGTGGGCTGAAATGGAGTCTCTGGGGCTATTTTTCATAACACACCCATTAGGGTGTGACAGAGATCGGCGCCCCGAGGTCACTTTTCAGAAGTTCCCGCTTCCTTTGGGTATTTTGCCACCGTAGAGGTTTGATCGAGGTGTTGGATTTTCACCTGATGGTTTGTCAATTGGGGAGGGTGAGTCCTAATTATGCTATTCACCCAAGTGCTTTTGATACAGCTTGACTGATCGGATGAACTGCGGCCAAGTGCAGATCATACGCACTGGAGTCTTGTCGATTTTAGTAAGTTTTAAACTGGATGTTCTTGTTTAAAAGAAAAGCCTCCAAGAACCTCTTTCGATCCAAGTGGATCTCAATCGGGGAATCGAGGAGGGGTAAATTTTATATTTGATTATAAACAAAATGTAGAAGAAATAAAAAAGATACACAATTCAAATTTCTTAATTAATCCTACCACTCATCTCTTTCCCCTTTCGGGTCAATCGGGAAATCGTGGAGTAAGTATTACGATTACTTTGAAATGTGAGATATGGAGTATGGAATTAAGAACAAGATCAATTATACTACCCTGCAAATCAGATCAATTCTAGTAAAAATGAAATAAGCAGAAAACGACGAAAAGGGCACCGACGCGAATCCCCCCAGGGGGGAAGGGGAATGGGCTCGAAAGAGCCTATTCCAAAAATTATTTTATTACAGTGGTTACAATATCAAAGAACTGATAAATCAGAACTTTCTTGGTCCTTATACAGGCTGAAACCAAGTTTTTACAATTTTGCAAAATAATTAAGACTTTTTTGGCGAAAAGGGAGACCCCTGGGGGGATTTGAACGCTCCTGAGACCACTTCGGACAGCAGATTCCTTTTATTTATGTCAAACCTACTAAAGGAAAGTAAGAAATTTATAATAACATATTCCCAAAGTCACTTTAAGAGTACCTTTGGATCAGCCTACTTTATCTCAAAAATAATGCGGTTAAACTAGCTAAAACGACGAAAAAGGAACCAAGGAAAGAAAGCTTTCCTTGGGATATTGGCTTACTGTTTGTGCAGCCAATTAAACTGCACTGATATTTCAGAATATTAAACTTATTGAACAGCAAATGAAACTACCTTAACAGCAAGCTATGAATTTTCACTAAATTGCTTGCGAAAATAAGGTACTTTTAGCTAGATCTCTTGAAATTGAACTTTAGGTGCAAAACAAAACTAAGATATAGAATTTGGGAGGGATCTTAATGATTATATCTATGTGTATTTTTCTTAGTGAGATATATCAGAGTAATAAGAAACCTTTTAAGTAACCGATTTGAGGAAAATTTTAGATTTTAAAGGAGAGAAAGGGGAATAAAGGTGCTTGTTGTTGAAGCAGATCTGCAGAGGAAACTTGTTAGTGGAATGCAGAGGGGCAATGTCTTCACAAAAATTTGGATGTGTAGTGGATTCAAACTAGATCCAAATCTCGTCCAATCCTTAGATCCACAGCTCGTCCAATCCTTGCTACCTGAAAGCTAAACACATAATCCTGCACGAAACCTCATGAGATCTAGATATATATACGAAAAAGAAACAAGGATTACATGAAAATAAACTTATTAAACATTTATAATCAAGATATTCTAACATATATTCTATGATATATAAGAAAAACAAGTAAGCTTACTTGCCCAACTATACTCCTATTGATTCAGCTGAATCGTTCAAGCCAGACAGGGTTCAGATGCAGAAATTGAGAGGAAATCCGGCAACATCAATAGCTGTAAGACAATGCTTAATCCACACATATGAGAGAATTACACCATTTAGCCTCCAAAGATTCTTTATTTCAACAATCGAAAGATTACAACAGTATTACAATGGCAAGCCCTTCAGTCCAGCTCTAACTAGCTTGGAAGAGGGAGCCTCAAGCAGGATATATGCAATTTACAGGCCATCCAGCCCAGGGGGGGCACAATTCCTCATGGAATCAAGTGAAATCAACTGATGGGGAGTTCATCAATGCAGAACTGAGGCTAAACTAAGGCTACTTGTCAACTGGGGGCATGATCTGGCTGACACATCAACCCATACACTAACACATCGGCCCAAAACTCATCCAGATGAGCCAAAATGTGTTGAGGAGAGAGGGAGGGCGAAATTCCCCATAAAGGATGCTCAAGATCAACTCTGGATCTGATTTGATCACCTCCTTCAGTCAAGGATTTGTCAGATCCAGTCAATCTGCTTCAGATCTGACTGATTTCAATCAAATTGGCTGAGAATCCACTGATTTATGATTTTGGATTTGCTCCATTATTCATCAATTTATTAATTAAAATAATCAATAATTGATTTTTGGGGCTTTCTGACCTGAGTGATGGAAAATCACTCAAAACTAGGAAACAGTGGGTCCATGGGTTTGCATGGTGCTCTTAGCTTGAAAATGAGCACCTACATGACTGAAACCGATTATTTGGCCCACTTTTATTATAAAATCAATTTTTCCAATTAAACTATTATAAAATATCCTAAGTTTTGGAAAAATTAAATTTTAATAAAAAACACTGAAAAAACTGAAAAATTGAAAAATTGAAAAACACCTAGGGGGACTTAGACATGTTCATATGACTCAAAAATGATGTCTAGCATGCTTATACATTGACACATAGACTCTAATAACCTCAATAGGCCTAAATTCCAAGCCGACCACCCCAACTTTGGAGGTATGGAGTGAAAAACTCAGAAATTATCAGTCGTTTGTTCAACAACCAATAATAACCAAGGGAAAAAAGACCCTAGGCTGATCGGATTGACAAATAAAGTCTAAGAGACCGAGTCTTTTACAAACACTATCATGTAGAACATTTATTACAATTCCCCCATGGGGTATGAACATGTGATATGATACAACAAGCACTTCCCAGAAGTACTTCCACAGGTCCTTTGAAGTCCGAACAAGTTAACCATGTCCGGTTCACCGGGCTCACTTGATAAAAACCACTAAGTACAACTTAGGTGGTAACATTCTGGCTCCAACTGTGGGACGTGTGCCCAATCTGGTCTTTGAGGAAAGGAGAGTATACAAGAACACCAGAATCTCTGGTTTATATACCCTGTAAAAACATCTCAACCTGACAAGAAAAACCTTAGTAGCACAAGTTTTATAAAAAACCAAATGAACCATTGAGCTGATTTATTTAAACAAAATAAATGTAACTAACTAAAAGAAGCAAAGTTTTGTCATGGCTAAGTATAAAATAGAAATGCAGAAAGTAAATGCTCTCTTTCAAGGAGATTATTTTCCTACTCTAAGCATGATATAAAATGGGTTAAGTGTAATAAAAAATCCAATGTAACCACCTAAGAATTTTATTAACATAAAGAAAAAATTCCTTGTCTTTGGTTACCAGCCAAAGTAAGGATACCTTATTCAGAAAATGCAAACCTGCATGATGATTCAGAATGGGCGGGATGGATGGGAAATCATAGGCATGAATAATGTCATAAAAATTCTTCCCCAACTTGTATGTGCTCATGCAGGCTGCTTCTATCCATGACTGGATAGGACTGATATACCAATCAAAATGATGGGGCAAACTAACTACATCATCATACTGATCACTAGGTTTTATCAAATGATAACTCATTGCACAAGCCTTAAGTAGCTCCAAATCATAAGGAACCTCTATATGTGAAAAAGATGGCTGAGACTGATTTTCTAATAATTGCATCGCATCTTTCTTTTCACAACATTGCTTCTCCATGTATTCATTATTGATACCTTTGTGTGGCTCTGCATGATATGACTCTGAATGATCATATGGATAAACTACATGCTCCCTTTTCATATCAAAGTTTCCCAAGGCCACATGGTCCATGCTCTCTCCTTTAGATATGCCATAGACAGAAAAATCAACAAAACCATCAAAAGTTTATGGTTCATCATTTTCCTCTTTATTCATGTCACAGACTAGATTTTCCATGAATGTCCAGGACTCCTCATCAACATCTTTATCGGGGATAAGGGAGTCTTCATCGCTTGTATCATGCTCCAAGCTATACTTGTCCTCGTTTTCATACTCATCTTCTTCAGAGAAAAGGTCACAAGGAAGTAAACCTTCCAGATTGTCATCATTATATGGAGAACACATAGGAGTCCCATCATGTATATTACAGTTTTCATCATAAGTTTCACTATAAGATTCTGCAATGGTTTCATTCTCAGGCTTGTACTATTTAGACGGTGATTGCTTTTCTCTCCTTTGATACACAGCCCCCTTGAACCTGGCCTCCTTCATTTCCTTGATTGCTTCCGGAGGAGGGATTACATCATAAAAGTTAGACAGGAGATCATTCTCGAAACTGTAATCCGCGGCCTGCTGCCAGTGCTGGTTTGATAGAGGGTAGGTTGGGCCTACCATGTACACATGATCAGACTCGCCTGATGTTGTTTCCTGATTACTGACCTCCGCCATCCCATGTTCTATAACTTGGTTTGCTATGTAGCAAGTGTTTTTTGGGTGGAATTGCTCACAAGGTCTACACCATGGAATTACTTCATCTACCAGGTTAGTTGAGTCTAACTGGTTTGGAATCCTAGGCTCTTGATGAGGAAACTTCTTTTGATACACTTGATTCTATTTTGGATGAAAATTCCTAGGTCCACTATTTCTCTCTAGTGTGACTATTCTATTTTGGATTTCATTCAATTGCACAAATTGGTTTGTCATGAATTGGTCCTGACTAGTCATCACTTTTTCAAACATGCTAATTATCTTTTCCATGGGGTCTTTAGAGGTTGCCTTTTCCTTTAATTCAATGGCCTTTCCCTTAGTGTAACCTGGAATGTTGGATTTGCCCAAAGACTGCATATTCCTTTCTATTTTCTCGGCCAATTCCTTAGTAGTTTTTAGATCGGCCGACTCTTTGTCCCTTAATTGGTATCTCAAATCACCAGAGAAAGCTTCGATGTAGGATATCAAGATGGAGGCATCGCTTGGCTTGATGTCTCTAGGGAGGTCCGCAACCACACGCCTGAACTTAGTATTAAATTCATCCATGGTTTCACTCTCCATCTTCTTTATATTATGAAGGGCAGCAAGCAAATGTATTGGTTCTTTCTTTTCCCCCGATCTCTTCTTAAAACCTGCTAGGAATTCATTAAGGGTTTTATATGAATTATCACCAAGGTTTTCATACCATTCCGCAGCATCATCCTCTAAGGATAAAGCAAAGAGCTTCATTTTGATATCTTCATGGTTAGAGGCAACATTATCGCAGTAACTGACTAGGTGCCTTTCAAACTTTCGGAGATGAGTCTTGGTGGTGGTAGCATTATTTCCCTCAAACCTGGGGAGCTTCTTGATAGCATCATTCGGAATGTTATGAGGAGCACCTGCTATCTAAGAAAAGTCAAGGGGTTTTTAAAATTCCGTCATTTCTTGATATTAGTGAACATGACTCTCTACAAATATGTGATGGATATCTGAGAGGGATTGGTCTCCTAAATCTTCAAGGTTTCTACGAGAAGTCTGCCTATTCAATCTTTCCCTAATAAACCTTTCGGGATCAGGGAGAAGATTGAATAATTGTCAGCGGTTTCTTCGGGTAGAAATTCTTAAAGGGATGTTAGACAGTGGAGTCACCAGATGGATCGAGTTTTAATTTTTATGTTTTTTAAAGACTAGATCAATCAAAAGTTTTTTTATCTTTTTAGTTGTTTAGAAAAAAAGTTAAGCTAAGTCATACTTGGGAATAAAAATATTTATCCCCAG
>LPNX011161163.1:237617-260101 GCA_001517045.1 Pseudotsuga menziesii | reverse complement strand
TGAGAACTTGTTAATGGAATAAGAGAGGGTTGTGGTAAAATTATAATAAAGGTCTTCAATGTTGTCTGTACTTGATAAAGGAAGCAAATTAATTTTTAACTTGTTTATAAAAAGATCTTGTTTATTCCTATCGAAGATCAAGTTCTTTTGGTTATAAGGATTATCCTCTATGGGATCTCTATGGATGGCATAGTTGAGAGTTACCATTAAAGGTTGATGATCCGAATCAGGCTCATGGTCGTTTAGAACATCCAAATTTATTATATTGTTGTATAAAGAAATATCAGAAATAACATAGTCTACTATGCTGCTACCAAGCCCGTGGATACAGGTCATCTGGCTAGAGCTGGGCCACTTCGTTAGACCGTTGCAAATTATGAGATCTTGAGAACTACAGAGCTTGATTATCCAATTAATATTAATAAAAAATAAGAAAAAATAGATTTCTATCCTCTAACGTTGAGGTTCTTATGGGCGATATATTGATGCTTTATAAAACTTGGGCATTAAGTAGTATAGTAACGTAACAACAATTATTAGCCCCAAGGGTTAGCTTATTTAGTAAGACGTGTGTACACTATTTTGGTCTGGGGGAGGTCACGGGTTCGAGCCTTGAATCCTCTGGAGTTAGGCCTTCTGCTAGGATGTCGGCGGTTTACCACCTCTACCATCCATGAATGTGGGAAAGCATTGCTGGATTTTCCATAAATCTTTCCATCTGAAAAAAACGTAACAACAATTATTATTATTAAAATATATTTTTTCTTATTCATTTATATGTATATATTAAATATTTTAAGTAATCAAGGTGTATTATTTTAAGTTGTACATGTATAGGTTTGATGGTTATTGGTTGCGGATATCATATAAGCTTTTCCTACAATCTTAGCTGTGACAAATTAGGGATATTGATATTAAGTGGACAATGCATAGCCATGAAACTACATTTTAGTTTTGGAATAAGATTTCTACGATTTTTTATTGGTTGAGATATTTTTTTCTTATGTACAAGGATATAATTTTAATAACCAAAACTTGTAGACTTTTAATAAAAGTGAAAGTTTGCTCTCTTATAAATAACCAACATGTTAAAATGATACAAATTTTAAAATTTTAAAAACTTTTGTAAGTTTGCAACAAAAAAGTTTTTCCTCTTTAAAAAATTATTAAACACTTCAAATTATTAAACACTTCAAAAGACAAGTTCCAAGTTAAATTACTTAAACTTTTGTACTTGTTAATTAAATATATAATTAATTAAATTAATTTATATATGAAAGTTGAGGTGGAAAACAACCTGCTCTTATTATCATCATAGATAAAAATAAGTTAAGAAGATCCTAATACATCCCAACTAAGAATTATAAGAAACTTATTACATTTATGTTTTGAAAAAGCATGAATTGGAGTGGTCTATAGATATGTAATAATTAATGTAGTGAGTTAAAAAGTGTATAAATTAATTTTTTTATAAATTTATTAAAAGATAAAAAAAATAAAATTGGATAAACTCAATTTTTGATAAGTTTATTAAAAGGAAAATTTTATTTGATGAATATTTAATATAATTAAGATGATTAAATGAATTAAAACTTTTAATGAAAAAAGTTTTATGATTAAGATTTTCATTAAACAAATGATAATGATGATGATTAAATTCCATTGAGACCAATTTTGGTTTATCAGATATTAAGAAGGATAGTACTTGGTTTACTTTAAGATCTTGTTCATGTGCTCAAAAATATTGCCAAGAAGCTTTCCAAGCTCACTATAGTTTTGGAAAGTTAGGAGGTTATAAAGGTTTGAATTGTAGCAAATACTATGAAACTCAGATCTAATGTGGGTGTAATCAAGGCACTCTAAGAGAAAGTGATTTTCATTCTCAACGTTTATAGGCTTACAGATGGAAAACCCTTTTTGCCCATGGAGTTTTAGGAATAGACCAACACCTTGTTTCACTATGGAGTTAATGAGAGTTCGTTTTAATCTTGGCTATATTAATTTTCTTCCGTGAGCTAGTTACTAATGAGAGATACTTTTGATATTCCAAGTTAAGATTAATGACCTCTTTATAGTATCTTAATTTTCTCTAAATCACTAAATAAAACTTTAACTTATAATAAATTATTATTATTTATAATAAAAAATAGATTTCCTCGACTTTTTAACTTGCTAGTGTTATAATTTTATGTACAACCTGTATTAATTAATTAATGTCATATTTATTGCTTTAATTTTCAATTAGTATTGCTTTAATTTTGAATTACTTACTAATTAAGTGATATCACATTTATTGCTTAATTTTTCGATTACCTCTTTGAAGAAACATAATGATTGGGATCTTATAACTTTATTTAACTTGTATTAATCCATTGATATCATATTTATTGCTTAAATTATTCATGGTTTATATTTCATAAACATAATAATTACCATACAAAATTACAAGTGACAAATTAATTGAATTTTATACAATTTTGGAGGTAGCAAATTTTAAATTTAAATTAAAAAAATATTTTTTAATTTAAAGATCATATTTTTAATTGCTAAATATTGCTAGCTCATTCAGTTAAAGAGTGAGTATCGTTAGAAAGGTGACCCAGGTTCAAACCCTTTAGGGGTGAGCTAGTTGGGAGGAGACACCCAAGAATCCAGCCATGTTAAGGGTTGGTGTGACCCAGACCGGGTGCGATCCCTAGGTGATTTTGATGGCTTAGATGCCCCTAGGTTGTGGTTTGTCATCCAATGGTGGAAATGCATTGGCCCTGAGTGACGAGAATTTCTTCTTTTTTAACAAGAACGAGTATAGATTATATTAGAAAAACAATGGTATAACCATCGAGGTAAATACAATAGTAAGTCCCATACAGATGCAATAGAGCAAGGACAAAATGGCATCTGATAATTCTAAGCTAGAGTGTAGCTGCCTGAAAGACTAAAAGAGCTTCTAGATCTACTGAATTTGGATTAAGAACAGACATAATTAAACACTCACTATAAAATTCCAGCATAGCATAATTACAGATTCATAACTTTCAAAAAAATGGAGAGCTTAGAGTTAATTTTCTTCCTGGCCGAGAGGAGTCGAGTTCTGAGATGTTGCATTCCCATTGTTATTCTCCATTTCCAACTTCGCCACCTGCAACATTAGCTTCTCGAACTTAATCTCCAGCTCAGCTAACTAGGTCAGCAGCGACTATTCCGATTGCGAGATCGAGCCATCTATCTCTTCGTGGATCCGAACTAGACCATTGTCCACCAATTCGAAATGATGACCTCCTTCCTCATCTATTCGCATCAAATAGCTCCTCTATGCTTTAATCGCCTTGTGAATGTCCCGGAGTTCATCTACCAATGGAGGAGGCACGGTCGTTAGAGTTATAGATTCAAAGCTAGAAGCCATGGCGACGTCAGAGATCACATTATTCCAAATAACAGTAAATCCTTCTATGAGCTGATTTCAATGCACAAGATAACATTCCATAGACATTACGACATTTATAGCCTATCGTGAACCATTAAAATCTCCAAGATTACCCATAGTTCCCAATAAACTGACTGAATTCATCATAGAAATCGTCATAACTGATTGATTGAGGTGAAGGACTTCGACACGGAGGGAGCTGAGCTACTCTGTTCTCAATTCCGTCATATTTATGTTGTGATGATGACCATTTTGTACGTTGTCCCGAAGGACACGACTTCACATGCATGATGCCACGAGTTCGCATGAGTGATCCTCCAACTTGCGACACAATTCAACCCCTTACATGTGTACATGCCCTTGGTCCTATGGGAAAGGGGAGCAAGAGGCTTTTTCATTGACATTGAGGGTCCCTTTGCTTAAAGAGACAACTTTGTTGGTCGCTTTGTCGGCATCATCGTTCAATCCTCTCAGGATATGGTAGAACTCTATTCTTCGAAAGGAGTTTACCATTCTCTGGATTCTCCTAACAATCTAGTGTAGCCTCATATGTGACGGAAGGGAATTAGTAACCAAGGCTTGAATGATTAGCTGAGAGTCTTCGAACACCATTGCCTCCTTGATGTTATGAGCAAGCATTTGAGAAAGACCTTGCCACAGGGCAAGAGCTTCAGCTATATTATCCGTATCTTCTACAATTCCCCGAGAATAAATAAATTCAATCTGGTCTTCGAGATCAAGAAGAATCCCTCCCCTTCCTGTCGTCCTAGACGAACATTTCTTAACAAACAAACAAAAAAATAACATTTTCAAATAATTTAGAAAAATCAATTCTCTTTATATATATATAACATTAAAGATTAAAAAAAACATTTAAATTATATTTACTAAGTATCATAAAAAACAAAAAAAAATTAATGACAAAGAAGAAAATAGAAAAGAAACTATCACGAAAAAATATCAATCAAAATCGTCGTAAGATATTTGAATCACAAGAAAACGTATACTCAATCATAAAATATCAATCAAAACCGTAGTAAGATATTTGAATCACAAGCATACATCCACAATAAAAAGGGAAAACGTATACTGAATCATATAATCATAATAAGATATTTCAATATAAAAATAAATAAAACATAAACGACGACAAGTGCACGTCACAGACCACCCACATAACGCATCATCAAAATATCCAAAAATAGGATCATATATTTTTTCTTTATAATTTCAAAGATGGTTCACTTCACCTCACCACCTCATGGATTTGGATATCATGCCTCTTAACCCTAACTAGTAACTCCTATTGTCTCAATCAAAACCATATGCACCCCACCGTGCTCCCAAGGAAGAGTGCAGATGCCCACTCAGAGCCCAAAAGTCAATCAATTAGAGAAGTTCCACTTTCCCTTACATTATATTTATGATCACCGTCCAAAATGTTTCAAGAATGACATATATCCCATTACCATGTGAAAGTTGGCAAATCCACGTAAGCCCATTGAAGATTATAACGGCCGTTCATAATGGACGGAGATATGAGAGAGACGGGTGCCACATCAATCCCACGTGGCAACAAACAGGCCACCGATCATGCAGTGCCACTGGCACGCGTAAGGTTATAACCATCGCCCTCGTTGGTTGGAGTCTCCGTTCCATACAAATATTTCGTAATCACGTCAAAATTAATGTGCAACGTGGCAAATCCACGAGAGCCAGGGAAGACTTATGACTGTCGTTGCCATGTAAAGATGATGGAGACCCAATCAGAATGGACGGAGAAGCGAGAGAGACGGGTGCCACATCAAGCCCACGTGGCAAAAAAAAGGGCAACCGATCGTGCAATGCCACTGGCAAACGTAACGTTATAACTTCCCTCGTTAGTGGAATCTACGTTTCGTATTCACGCCAAAAATAATGTACAACATTGGCATCATGTTATCTTCATATTGAAGATTTGATGTTTTTACATGAAAATATGAAAGTGGGACCCTGTGTTTCTTGCTTTCGGTCATCACACAACTTTGCTTTTTGCTTTTTGTTTGGAGATCACTCTTTGTTTTCAGCTTTTTGTTTGGATACCACTATTTGGACTGCTGGCTCACACCTAACAATTCACATATCATTTCTTTTAGGATTCCATGTTTCGACTGAAAGTTAAAAAATACTATATTGTCTTGGGTAACCACTTTAAAAAATAACAAATCTTTGTCAAAAAGTACAAACTAGGCATCACTTTTTATATTTGTTGGCTTGCGTTAACATATATTATGCCAAGGATTCCATGGATTGCTAATAACTTTGACCTTTTTATTAATAGTATAAAGTACTATCCATGTTTGTTAAAATTTAAACATTTTTCATTATTATAATAACCATATTCACCACTATGAGAATACCAACATAAGCCCCCCAAAAAATTGTTAATCAAAAATTAGAATATAATAACATTCAAAACATTTTGTATATTTAAAAAAAACTACTTTATTAATGTATATGTAGTACACAAACTAGTTCTTCCATAAAATTTTGTATATCTGCCATGCATTATTGGATAAGCTTGTATATCTTAAATTAATTTTGTGTATTCTCCATGCTTCAATGGATACACTTATATATTTAAAATTTAAAAGCTAGAAAAATTGTATCTCACATGTGTGCTTTTCAAGGTTTAGAATTGATTGTTTAAGATATGCTCCGTTGGTATCAAATTCAATATATAAAAATTGGGTAGACATTATTTTTTAAATTAAAAGATAGAAAAAACTGTATTTCTCACAGGTGTGCTTTTCAAGGTTTAGAATTGATTATTTAAGATATGTTCTGTTGGTATCCAAATTAATATATAAAAATTAAATAAACAATATTTCATAAATTATAAAAATATAGATAATAACATTTAAGAAATTGTGTATATTTATCTTTTATTAATGGATAAATTTGTGTATTTAAAATTAATTGTGTATATTTATCCTTTATTAATAGATAAATTTGTGTATATAAAATTAATTGTGTATCTTCTTTCCATTAATGGATAAACTTATATATTTAAAGGTTAAAAAGTTTTAAAAAAACTTATTTCAAAAGTTCGTTTTTTAAGGTTTAGAATTGATGGTTTAAGATATGTTTTGTTGGTATCGAACTCAACATATACTAGCATAGATCCATTTTAAAAGGGAATCTACTAAGCGTCAAGAGGGATCAAATCTCTTTGAGCTGTAAACACCTTTTTAGAGTGTAAATGATGAGGAAATGTTTTAATTTATCTAATTTGCGTAGTTTTATGTATATGCCGTTGTAAATGTTTTAAATCTAATTTGAGCCTATATATTATTTTTTAATATATATATATATATATATATATATATATTTAAAGTACACGTGTTAGCTCTAGGATGAGCACAAAAGGAGTTATACATCCCCCCTAATAGGATCATAGAATGCGCCTCTTTGGTGTAATAAATTTGGTAGCCACCATTTTGATTAACAAAGGAGAGGAATACTTATGTGGAATGAAATTTAATAGGGATATGTTGTATTTTTTGTTGTAGTGTGATGATTAAGGTAATGTATTACACTATTACGTAGAAGAAAGTGCAAACTTGAATGCTTGGAAGTAGTGTTGAAATTTGATGTCCATCCATATTCATTAAACAAAATAAATATGCCGTCAAATGTTTATGTTGTTCTACAAATTCTGTTCATGTGAATGAATTGTTTATCAATTTAGTTTCACATAAATATATAGTTTGTGAATTTGTTAAAATAGAAATTTAATGGTTCAAAAAAATCATGCCATCCAATATTTATATTGTCCTTCAATTTGGCGTTCACGTGAATGAATTGCTCATCAATTTTAGTTTCACGAAAAATAAATAGATTGTGAACTTTTTAAAATAAAAGATTAATGATTCTTTTCAAAGGTATAAAGCAATAGAATCAAGAAATAGAAAACAAGCATTCAATATAACTACAAATAATATGTAAAACAAACTTTATCGACTTTTGGTGTACATAAATTTTCTCACACTAATCCAAACTTTATCATCATAGTTCAATCGTCACATTCGTGAATCTTTAGCTCATATGTTTTTTCATATAAATAAATATAAACTTAAATGACATAAGAAAGAACAATCTTGCATAAAATGGATGCACAAAAGCACACAGATCATTTCAAACAAATTTATGGCTATTGTTCCTCTTAATTTTTGCAATGAACATTGAATTCACAAACTTTACTTATCTAACCTTTCAAAAAATATATACATTGAGACCATGACCCTATAATTTCAAATTATGATTTAGAAGTTTTCTATATCATTTGTACTTTTGTGTTAAAAACTTGTTAAACTCCTTTTTTTACATTAGTAATTTTCATGGGATTGGTGAATGAGAGGATGAAGAACTATATCTTAAGGTTATTGGTACATTATAATCACAAGGGAGTCATATGCTAAGGCTATTGCTAATTTCAAATGCATCAAAAATAAAAATCATATAAAATTATCTCAAAATTGTGTTTCCTATTTGAAATTTGGATTGCAAAATATCTTCATTTGCACACTATACACACTTTACTCCCTTATGCATTTCTAAAGTATTAGATCCACAATATTTGAAGTTTCAATTTCTCCTTACCACCCACATGATATTTGTCAATAAACTTATTTAAATTTCAACTTATTATTATTATTATTATTATTATATATATGGTGGTGGTAATTATTAATATTGTTAGAGAATTAATCTACCTTAGTACCATGGTCTTACACCTAGGAGGCATTTTCATTTGTCTTATACTTATGTTATATGATCCTACTTAGGTTATACTAATCAATCTTGGTCTATTAGGTGATTTCTGGCTCATTAATTCACAGTTGAGGTGCTCCACTTTGATCATCCTAATAGTTGAAGTGCTCTAGTTTGATCATTATGTCAACCCAAATTCCCTCATTAATTACAAACCACTCCTTATCCCTTAATTCATGGAATATATTTGACTAGGGGCGCTAGTGTGTGAATGTGGTTGTTTTGTGGTCTTCTTGGGAATTTATTAGCTCCTAGAGACTTTCCCACTCACACATGTTTTCATCCATGCCTAACATGCCTTCATTTATGATCCAACATGCCTCCATCGATGTTCACACTTGCATTTGTGACTGTTTGGTATGGTTTGGGAGCCTATTGGTCAACCTAAGGGGGTTTAGGGGTCAAATCCTAGCCTGACACTTGTATGCATCCAGATGGCCTCCAAGGGCTCACAAATATTCCCCATTGTATTATAAGTATGTACCATATTGATCTACAAGTTGTACACTAATAGAAAGATCAATTATTGGCACCATCTATGTGTGTTATTTTGTTCTCTTTTATTGTTCTCTTGCATATTTTGTGAATAAATTAGATTGTGAATATTTCTTTGGATCCTAGATCTCACTATGAAGCAAGTCTCACATGGTATCATAGCTTTGTGGAGCTCCAAATCAAAACTAAGAGTGTTTGAGTTGTTGTTTAGGGCATTTTCCAAAACAAATGAGTGTTTGCATTGTAGGTACAATATTGTTTCTATCAAACAGTGCGCAAGAAGAATGGAGAATACTCATGCATTTTTGACCCCATTGAACTATTTTGAATGGAAGGCTGAAATGGCGATCCAGCTGAGGTCGAAAGGCCTTTGCAGAGTCACCATGGGACTAAGACCGAGCCCAACTCTGCTATGGAGAAATCGAAGTACTTCAATAGACTTGATGAGGCATTTGGTATGCTTTGTCTCAACATTTCGAGAGACCTTCTCTTCCATGTTGATAGTCTTCGCACACCCAATGAATTTTGGCTCAATCTTGAGTCACTATTTGGGAAGACTGATGAGATGAGAGGCCATTAGCTCGAAAATGAGCTAATCTCACTGAGTCCAGCTCACTATGAGACAATCCAAGACTTCTTCACCAAGTTCAAAGCATTGGTGCTTCAGCTAATACAGTGTGGTATAGATAAGAAATATGATTAGGTTATCTTTTCTATCCTTTATAAGCTAAGGCCTGAGTATCATGTGTTTGTTTCAACATTCCACTCAAGCAATCTCACAGCTATAAATTGGAGGATGCCTGCACTAGCAGACTTCATGGAGTCATTAACTCAAGAGAAACAAGTTAGTGCAAATGGGTACCATACAATCCACCAAGGATCAAATCCTTGTTGTTGGTGTGTCAAATAAAGCCAAAGGAAAGAACAAATTCAAGGATTTGGAGCAACAAAGAGAGAAGGAGAAGAAGCATTCAAATATAGAAAGATCCAGTTCAACTGATGAGGATTCGAAATCCAGGAGGATGAAGAAAAATAGAGAGAGACCCACATGTGGTTATTGAAAAGGTTCACATCATGAAATATCTTGCTTTAGAAATAAGATGGACACCATGACCAAACTCCCCAAGGAGAACAATATTGATGTTCCATATTTTGCAAGAAGATGGGAGCGCAAGCAAGAAGATGGTAAGCTTGCGCATGCTTTGTGTGATTGGGAGAAACTCATTTCTCATATCTTTGTTTCAGATGTATCTATTTTTTATTTACATTATGATATATCAAAATCTGAAACCTCCATCCCTTCCTTGGAATAAACCCCAAACAGTTCACCAAAGTTTCCTCTAAAAACTAGTCATTTTTTACTAGTTCCCGATGTGTCTTCTGAAAGCTCTTTCCCACTTCATTCATATCCTTCAGATTCTGATTCTAAAGGTGATATACATGATTATATATAGCCTATGATGGTCATAGACTCATTTACCCAACCATTTGATTCCCAAAATACCCGACAACCTTCAAGTTCACTAGTTGGAAAATCTCAAAATTGCTTAGTTTACAATGCTATGTCACTTGTGTATGTTGATTTTATTTCTTGTATGTCATTCAATGGTTTGAAAGCCATGGAATTGGACTTCATGGGAGTGTTGTTCCATATGTCTGGACTTGATCTCACCACTCATGGTTCAAGTTTTAAATCTCCATATCATCCAGGTTCGTTCAACTGTCAGTGTGATCTAGCTGCCCACTCTTCTCCCACTATGGACCCATTTGCTCATGGATACACCATACCTTTGATCTTTTATGTTTTATATGACATATATTCTGATATTTTAGAGGCTCGCGATCTTTTTTATAGGGTTATGAAGGTGCTTCATCAAATTGGGAAGAAGATTCATGGTTTTATTCATGATATGGCAGCTACACATGAGGCAGATTTTGTTGAATATTTTGATGTTATTTGGGAAAGAGTTTGCAGAGATATCTTTTCCATGATTGATTATGCTTCTAGATCAGAGTATGCTTGCAGCAAAAGAAATTCTTATGATGCTCCTCCATCATAAAATGATGAACATCAAGGGGCCTCTCCACATGATCTTTGTCTATATCACATTGATGAATTGATGCATGATCTTGGCATCCAGAACATCTTCACCAAGTCCATCACCAAGAAGTTGTTCTTTTAGATCATTAAAGTGAAGAAGAGGTCCTATTGAAGACTTTTTTTTCATCTCTTTCATGTCCATTCTTGAGGGATGATTTTCCCCATGAGTTTTTTCCTCTTTCCTTGTTTTACATGGATAAATAAAAAAAATTGTTGTAAGAGGTGAATTGAGCCTNGAGCCTTAGTTTCCAAGACCTCAATAAACATTTGGTATAAGTTGTACTAAGTTAGGATTAAGCGGGGGGGGGGGGTGCTAGAGCATTAATCTACCTTAGTACCATGGTATTACACCTAGAATGCATTTTCATTTGGCTTGTACTTATTTTATATGATCCTACTTAGGTTATATTGATCAATCTTGGTCTATTAGGTCATTTATGGCTCATTAATTCATAGTTGAGGCACTCCATTTTGATCATCCTGAAAGTTGAGGTGCTCTAGTTTGATCATTTGGTCAACCCAGGTGCCATCATTGATTACTTACCACTACTTATCACTGAATTCAAGGAATATGTTTGACTAGGAGCGTGTGTGTGTGAATGTGGTTTTTTTGTGGTCTTCTTGGGCATTTATTGGATCTTAGAGACTCTCCCACTAACACATATGTTCACCCATGCCTAACATTCCTTCATTTATGATCCAACATGCCTCCATCCATTTTCACACTTGCATTTGTGACTGTTTGGTATGGTTTGGGAGCCTATTGGTCAGCCTAGAGGGGTTTAGGGGTCAAATCCTATCCTAACACTTGTATGCATCCAGATGGCCTCCAAGGGCTCATGAATTTTCCCCATTGTATTATAAGTATGTACCATACAGATATACAAGTTGTACACTAATAGAAAGATCAGTTATTAACACCATCTATGTGTCTTATTTTGTTCTCTTTACTATTCTCTTGCATATTTTGCGAATAACTTAGATTGTAAATATTACTCTAGCTTCTAGATCTTACTATGAAACAATTCTCACAAATATCCATTATAGCTTTAGTATATATATATATATAATGAATCTTATTTAATATATATTGAATAAGATTCCACCTATTTAAAAAATATCCATAATATAAAGATATATTTCATCCATAATGATAAATTTATAATATACATAAATGAGAGAAAATGATAAGGAGATAGTTTCCAATGTCAATGTTAGTTTCCCCACAACCTTATATAAACAAATGGTCTATACTAAGTAAAACATTTTCACAATCTCACATAAAAAAAATACGTTTCAAAATAAGTTTTAAATACGTTTCAAAATAAGTAAAAACTTTCGCATTGAAAATAAAATTTCAACATAACTTGGAAGAAGTTAAGTTGCCACCTTTTTGGGAGAAAAAAAACTAAGAAAACAGGAGAGATTATGAAAAAGAAAATAAATCCAAGTTAATTAGGTTAAAGAGTTTATCATGTAAGACTTAAAAATACGTGATTATATATTTTAAGCTATTTTAAGTTTTGAACATGAAAATAAGATATAATAAGTGATGGAATAGATCTGAAGAAGAAAATATATATATATATATATTATGTGTTCTAATTATTTATATGAAAGAAAATTGAAATAAAAAAGAGAAATAAGAGAGACCTAGGTGAATTCATTTTCTTAGTGTATCTTACAACTAAATAATATACATTTAAAATAATTACGGTAAATTTTTAATAAAAATATATATATTTCGAATTTCAATTATTCATTATATATTCATTATAACTAATGAATAATATACATTAAAATTAGTTATGTAAACTTTCAATAAGAAATCAAACAAGAGGACGATATTAGGGCATGGTTAGGGAGGAGACTGCGGTGATGGAGCGAGGGTTTTGCTGTGTTCAGGGCGTTGTTCTCTCTGGTTTCAGAAAGGATGGTGATGGCATCTGCGCTTCATCGAGGAACTGGCCGTTATTGTAACCGGTATCTCTCATCCTGTACCTTATTGTTTCGGCTATTGATAGACATCGTTTCCTGGTACTGCTTTCTGCCTTTCATTACACCCTTTTTCGTTTTTGCATTTCTTTGGGGGTTTGGCCAGGCTGTTCTCTTGTTCACCCTCCTAGGTTATTTTCCATGGTTTTTTTGGTTGGTTTGTCATCTGCGTTAGCTTTTCCCGACAACTGGAGTCCCTCCTCATAATCGAGGACTAGTACCAACCAGTTATTAAAAAAGTGGGAAGAAATTTCATTTTTTCTGTCATCTTTTGAGTGAGTTTTGGATGGCATCCTGTTTCTTCCGGTTTTGAAGGAACTGGCTGTCCTTGGGCAATTAGTTGTCCTTTTGATGGTGTCTATCGGGAATTGGCTTTTTAGGGTCTGTCTTTTATGATTTGTCTCTGTTTGCCGACTTTCGGTCTGATTTCCTTAGGGTTTTTTATTGTTTTTTCCCAGCATATTACCCTCTTTTTTTGACCGAGGCTGGCCCTTCGGTTTCATGTTTTTTTGGCGCCCGAATTAAGTCATGGGCAGTTAGTTGTTTTTGTTTTCAAGTTTATGCCAACGCTGCTATCATTGGCCATTCAGGGAGTATGTTTTCGCTGGCCTCCTTGTTTTGATTGCTGAAAGTCTTGGATTGAGGGGGTTTTCCCAGCGCTTCCGGTTGCTGTCTCTTGGTTTTATTCTCTGGCGGTTGGGTTGTTGTGCCACTCGGATTGTGCTCATATCGGACAAAGATATGAGGCCTTGGAGTTAAGGGGTTAACTATATGCTTCCTTCCACTTTTCCTAACCCGGTCTCTATAACTAGGTTTTACCCCTTGGCGTAGTGGTGCTGTTGGGGTTCTGCCCTCTTATGCCAATTTATGAGGTTTGGGTTTTGATTTCTGTTAGCCTTTGATTAGGCTTTCCCTGCTGGGTTTCTGGTCTGATTTGATTCTTGTAGGGGTTCGACTATCTTTCTCTATTTGGGGATGCTTCTTTATATGTTGGCTATGCTGGTTTGATTTCTGTTTCTATCATGAATATCGTTTGGCGTTTTACTTTGCATCTCTGCCAGTCATATTTCTTGAGTTTCTCATTTTGGATTTGACTGTTTGGGATTTCATTAAGAGTTTTGTCAACTATCCCTCCCGTTTAGTAGATTTTGCTTGGGGGATGTTTTATTTGTACTAGAAAGACCCATTTCTGATAAGGGAAGACTTGGCTTTCTGGAAGTTATATGGTGTTTTTGGGGTTATCAGATTTGCTATTTTATGTAATTTGTTCATTCCTGTTCTGGTGTTGATATCAGAGATGATCTATGCATGAGATATGTTATTCTTCATTATATTTCTGTTTCTCACTGGATAGCGATCTAAACTGGAATGCCTGCTTTTGATGAACTACTGATCTGGTGTGATTTATTGGCTGTCTGAATTCTTTTGGTTTGCGATATTCTTCCAGTCTATTATTCTTTTCTGTGCAAGTATCGAACATAAAAAGTTTCCCAACATGGTACTTGTTTTTTAACCTTTCTATCTGCTGCCTCATGCCCGGGGGCTTTCTTTGATTATCATCTTTTGATGGGTTACTGTTCTGTTTAGTGGACGCTTTCATTGGTCAGCTCTCACTTGATTCTGATGGTGGAGAATGTTGTTGGGTCTCCTGACCCTTGTATGGACCATGGTCCTACTCATTTCTAGAGACGAAGAAAGGCAAAGGCCTATAAGATATTGGAAGGGAAACTTCGCTATGTGGTGGGCAATGATATTTATATGGATAGGGTGGAAGCTTTAAGTCGTAGAGATTTGATTGGTAGGCTGGAATATGTTTCCATGGAAAAGAAGGACTGGGTTTCATGGGCTACTGAGTTCTGGAAACCTCTTTTTACTTATGTTCCAACTATCAGCCTGCTGGTCCGAGGTTGGATCGTATTTGTCTTCTTAGAAGAATCTCATGCCACTGAGGTTCTTAGCCGTCTATGGCGAGTGGGTAATGGATCGTTAGTGCTGGATCGCTGGCATGTAAATTTTGATCCTGTAAGAGAAAGAGTGAAAAAGCGCCATCTGTGGGCAATTCTCCCAGGGCTCCCTTTCCCGCTCTGGAATCGATCTCTTTTGGAAGGTGTTGGAAACACTATTGGAAGGTTTGTGGCTTTAGAGGATGATTTCATGAATTCCTATGATAAAAGGAAGGCTAAAATTCTGGTTGAAATTGATATCACTAAAGGCCTTCCAGCTGAAGTTGAGATTCTCTGTCATGAGCGTTTGTTTATTCAACGTTTGGACTTTCTAGGAATTCCCTTTAGATGTAATGTGTGTCGAGACACAGGTCATTTGCATCGTGAATGTCCCTCCTTTCATCGTGGGCCCGTTAAGGGCTCTTTTTCTGACTCCTTTATCACTTCTCCTACCAATTCCCCCTCAAAGGATTTTTCAACTCCGGTTCAAAAAACCTCTTTTTCTGGCCGATTGAACAATGCTATTTCTTTATATGGGGAAGTGACAGACCGTGATTTGGAACTGATTGACTCAGTTATTAGCAGCAGAAAAGGCCCTTCTTCTTTGCCTCCTGACACTTCTCCCTCCTGTTTTCCTCCAAGGGAGCCTGAGGTTTTAGAACCTCCTTTGACTGACTCTTTGACTCACGAGCCTCCCCTTTCAGTCACTGCTTATTGCCCTCCCTCAGCTCCAATTCATGCTAGTTTGTCTCATTTTTCTCCTTTAGATACTGTCCCATATTCTATCCCCACGACTGTCATTTCCCCCGCCCCTCTATTTTCTGAGGCTGACTTCCCCCCGCTTTCCAATTCTGGTCAGACTAGGCCCCAGTCTTCTGGTTCGCTTTCTATAAGCCCTGCAACCTCCCCTTCCTTTGCTGATCCTTCTTTGAAAAAATCTTTAAGTATTTTCTCTGATAAAACTCCTCTCTCTCCTTCGGTTCTTCCATTAGATTCTATCCGATTTGAGAATCTTACTATAATATGAAAGAAAAAGGCAACGAAACCCGTTCTTGATTCTTCTGACTCTGTCCAGGCTCCCTATACTCCCCTTTCTGAGAGATTAAAAGTAGCTGATCATTCTCTCTCTTCTCCTTCCAATCAGGTCCTTAGAGCTTCGACCCCTGACACTCCAGTTTCTTAATGCGCATCCTTTATCTGAATGTTCGTGGCTTGGGGAGTCTAGCCAAGCAAAAAAGCCTCCGTCATCTACTGTCTACTCTTTCTCCAGATATCGTTCTTTTTCAGGAAACCATGACTAGTCCTTATCCTGCTCTCTATGATTTTTCTAAACTCTGCCCGGGATGGGAGTTTTGTGCTCTTAGTTCTAATGGTCTCTCTAGAGGAATTCTTTCTTACTGGAATCCAAAAATCATTAAATGCAAAGCCTTCCATACTGCTGCTGGAATTCTGCTAAAAGCTTCTATCCGGGGAACATCCCTTCATCTCTCAATATTAAATTGCTATGGTCCTTACCTTAATCGTGACTCTTTTTGGAACGCTGCTTCAATGGGAGGTCTCCTTTCTTTGCCTAATCTCATCTTAGCAGGGGACCTTAATCTTACTCTAAACGCCTCAGAAATCTGGGGGTCAAAGGCCCTTTCAGATCCATTGGGTTCTTTTTTCTTGAAACTTTTCTCTGATAATCATTTAGTAGATGTTGCTCCTCCCTCTGCTGGACCTACCTGGAGGAATGGAAGGATTGGGGAAGATGGTATTTCTAAAAGGCTTGATCGATTTATGTTGTCAGAACAGCTGGTCAGCTCTTTTCCTAAGTATAGAACTTGGGTTCATAGAAGCGAGATATCTGACCACTTTCCTATTGTTTTGGATTGGACAGATCTACATAGTCCTAGTGCTTTTCCTTTTAAGTTTAATCATTCTTGGTTAGACAATGAAGATTTTGTTCAGATGGTTCGGTCTGAATGGTCTCTTTTTCAACCGGATCCCTATCAGGATGCTATGAATGATCTCTCTTGCAGACTTCGAACTTTAAAAGTAAAGGTTAAATCATGGACAAAAGCTGAAGCATTAAAAATGAAGGATAAATCTGCTGTGCTGGAAGAGGAAATTAGCTCTCTTCTTCATTCCTCTCAGTCAGCAATACTTAACCAAGATCAGCAACTTAAGCTATGCTATCTCAAATCAGATCTAAAAAAATTGACTGATCATGAAATCTCTTCTGCTAGACTTCAAAGCAGAATTACCTGGGCTCAAAAGGGAGATGTGAACTCAAAGTTTTTTCATGCAGTGGCTTCAGCTCGAAAAAATCATAATGCCATCTGGAGTCTTAAAGATGAGTTGGGAAATTGGGTTTCTGATGATCAAAATCTAAAATCCCTTGGTATTCAATATTTCAAGACTTTGTTTGATGATGACAATTTGACAAAATTGGAATCTCAACTGAAGGTAATTCGTCTCTTCCCTTCTTTTATCAGCCAGGATGATAAAGACTCCTTTTCAAGTCTTGTTACAATTTTGGAAGTGAAAAAAGCACTTAAACTCTTCAAAAAAGATAAGGCTCCTGGGCTGGATGGTTGGCCAGTTGAGTTCTTTTTGTTCTTTTTTGATCTTCTGGGTCCTCTACTTGTTAAAGTGGTGGAATCAGCTAGAATCTCGGGCAGAGTGGCTCCTGCTCTTAATTCTACCTTTCTAGCCCTTATCCCAAAGACAGACCTGCCTGTCTCTTTTGCTGATTATCGTCCTATCTCTCTTTGTAATCTCTGCTATAAACTGATTTCCAAAGTTGCAGCTATGAGGCTTAAACCCTTTCTGGATGCTTCCATCTCTCCTCAGCAATTTGGCTTTCTTAAAAATTGACTGATCCAGGAACCCATTTCTATTACTCAGGAAGTCTTGCATACCGTCAATATAAAAAATAATTCTGCCCTCATCCTCAAACTGGATTTATCTAAAGCCTTTGACAGAGTAAATTGGACCTTTATTCGACTATTACTTATTCAAATTGGGGTCCCCCTTGTTGGTGTAAATTGGATTCTGGGATGTATTTCGTCAGCTAACTTTGCTATACTTATTAATGGCTCTTCGTTCTCTTTCTTTCCTGCCTCGCGGGGATTAAGGCAGGGATGCCCATTATCCCCCTTATTGTTCATTATGGTTATAGAAGGGCTTAGTCTATTGATTGAGGAAGCTAAACGAAATGGGAAGATTAAAGGCATAAAATTTACATCTAAGCTCTCTTTCACCCATTTACTATTTGTTGATGATGTAATTCTTTTTGGTCTGGGCTCCTTTGAAGAATGGTTGGCATTTAAGGTTATTCTGGATATTTTCTGTGAGGCCTCAGGAATGAGTATTAATGTGAAAAAATCCTGTTTCCTTCAAAAAGGTTTAGATGAGATATCTCTCCAAATAATTTCAGGTCTCCTCCCATACAGGTTTGATGATCTTCGGAAAGGTTTTAACTATTTGGGATACTTCCTAAAACCAAATAGTTACCTGGTTAAAGATTGGCTCTGGATGGTTTCGAAATTTGAAAAGAGAATTTCCCATTGGACAAACAGGCTGCTATCCATGGGAGGTAGGCTTGTCCTTATACGTGCTGTACTCTCAAGCATGCCAGTCTACTGGTTGTCATTGGTTCCAATTCCATCCTCTATTCTTGATAAACTAAGAAAAGTGACGTTCTTCTTTTTGTGGGGATCTTCAGATAAGACTAAAAAATATCATTTTGTGGAATGGCAACTTTTGGCTCGGCCCACTACTCATGGTGGCTGGGGTATTAAACATCTCCCTAGCTTCAGCCTCTCTTTAAGAATGAAATCATTTTGGATGGCAGTTAATAGCACAGGTATCTGGAATCTTCTCATTACTGCAAAATATATGAAAAATAAGCCATTTCATCTATGGCTCAGGGATAAGAACTTCAATTATAATAATGCTTCAATTATTTGGAAGGGCTTTGTTTCTACCTTAATTTGGATCGGCACTGGTATTATCTAGCAAGTTGGTAATGGAGAATCCATTTGCCTGGGTGCAGACCCTATCGTGGGTATGGACTCATCATTTATTCTGCCTAGAGATCTGCGAGACTATCTTGAGGATTATGGCATTTGCTCCTTAGCTCAGGCTCGCAATTATACTCCAGATGCCAAAGGTTACTGGTTCTCTGCAGATGATCTTGATCTTTTCGGAGAATGGAAAACTATATGGGATAATTATATTAGAGGTCTGGAATATAGTCATATTCGGCTCTCGGATCAAAATGATTATTTAATATGGAACCACAACAAGTATACAGGGCCAATAACTGCAGCTGAGGGTTATTCTTGTGTTATATCTAAAAGATGTTCAGAACTAAAGGACAAGGTTTTGAAAATTTTGTGGACATTGAGTATCCCTTTGAAAGTTAAATGCTTTACTTGGTTATTGATTTATCGAAATATATTAACCTGGGAGCAACTGCAGACTAGAGGCATCAATGGGCCCAGCCGTTGTGTCCTTTGTGAGTGTGACATGGAAGATATTCAACATCTTTTTTGCATCGTTGTGTTCCTTTTCTGCCAGTATTTACTCATTTTTTGAGGATAAATACAACTGCTCTTTCCCCTTTTTCAGCTCTGCTCATTCATTCTTGGACCTTTGGTTCTCTCGTATAGCGAGATCTGATCCTTACTATTACTTGCCTCTGTTTATATTTTGGGGTATTTGGCTCACCCGTAATCTCTGCTTGTTTGAAAATAAGAAACCATCCTTCTCTGTCATGATTGCCGGAATTGAAGGCCTGAAAAATACTCATCCCGTGCCTCAGGAAATTCACAAAGTTTGAAAAATTGGCCCTGATCCTTTAAAATGTTTTCCTTGTGGCTTTTTTGACGGTGCTACTGCAAATAATATAGGAGGATCTGGTTGTGTGATTTATATCAATGATAATCATCACTTTAGCATCTCAATGGGATGTGGTAGAAGTTTGAATACGAGAGCAGAGTTATTGGCTTGCTGGGCACTTCTTAGAGTTGGTTTATTGATGGGTATCCCTCTTCAGTTGATTTATGGGGATTCAAAGGTTATTATCTCATGGCTTAACAGTTCTTCTACACCTTATGTTCACTCTCTGATGCACTGGTGTTGTGATATTAGACATATGCTTCAAATGGCCCCGCCGATGATCTTTAAACACACTTATCATGAGCATAACATGCTGGGAGATGCACTTTCCAAACTTGGCCTGAATTTGGATATGGGAGTTATTGCTTTTACAGAATCTCTGGATGGTTTGATTGTGAATCAAGGCAATCTATCTCTCTTTTGAGTAGCTGATTATCTTTTTTGTATCAGCATGTTTTTTGTTGTTGACTGATTATCTCATTCAGCACTATGTAGATTCCTTCTTGCCAGCATACTTTGCTCTGATATGTATGGTTAAAGTTCATCTCCGATTTTTTCTCAGTTCTTTCTGACCTGTTATCACAGGGATGATGAGAAAAGTCTGCGACGATCAGACTTTTTCTTTTGTATGTATTGTTCTGTTTTGTCATTTATTGTTGCTGGACTATGATCAGAAAGTTATTTTGTCATTTGTTGTTGCTGGACTGTGATCAGGCAGTTATTATGCTGATTTGTAAAAGATGTCTTTTGATTCATATGAATAACAAAGACTGGTATTTTTTCCTCTGAAAAAAAAAGGGCATGGTTAGGGTAGGGTTATTATCTACCATAATTGAACATAAGTCTTTAACTAGGATTTGTAAGAAAAAAAAATCACTAAAGGAAACACGAATTTAGTAAATATTTTTATAAAATTTATTTTTAAAGTTTTTTATTTTTAGAGGTTTTTTTTAGAGATTATATAATAATTATTAGTCAGAAGTATATAAAAAGGTTTATCATCATGGAGCATCAATATAGTTTCAACCATCTTATGAGAATACACCCATACTATCTATCCTTACAAAAAAGAAACCGGGACCCATTGGTCTCCCCTTTCTTTCCAATTTTATCCCCTTTCCAAATTTCCTAATTATGCCCATGATTACAAAAAGGAATATCTCTGAGAAGAAGTAGTGATCAAACTCTCTATAAACACAAAGGCGGGTCTATACCTAGATAAAAACCAAAAATATTACATAGACAGGAGGGAGAACATCAGTAACCTCGACCTCTACTAAACGACCCCCCTTGAGCGTCGTCCAATTGCTTCTCCCCAACAGTAGCAACAACATGCCCACTCATCTCATGGACATTCCTTGTCGCATATCCTCTTGCCCGAGCCACATGTTGGTTTTGTTCGGTCTCCTTGCTAACATCCTGAGAGTGACCTACACCACCATCCCATCCGGAGTCCAGGTTGGATGAGAACTGAATGCCTAAATTGTGGACTATGAAATCAATGTTTTTATGCATTAAGTGGGAGTCCACTACTCCTTCCAGTAATGGGATGGAACCTTACCCCCTAGCATTTGGATTCTTTCTCAGATAGCACATGCCCCGATAAACCTTTTGTGACCCAAAAAACTACCACAACTCTATTGTAGAGAACCATTCTGCCCCTTGTGGTCCCAGGATCAATTATCCATGGCGCTAGATCATCAAAATCCTTTGTTGATTTCTCCATTTCTAGGTCCTTCCATAGGGTTCTCTCGATTTCCTCCAAATTTTTGTGAATGTGCTGCGGGATTGAGGTATGATAGGCCCAAGCACCCTCCGCTACATGTTGTTGTTCCTAGATGGCCTTCGGCATCCCCCCTTTCCCCTTATGCACTTGTTTCTCATCCATTGTAGACTTATTCTCTAACTCACTAGAGATTGAACACACATCCCCTATCACCTTTCCCAGCTTTTTAAATTTTTGTTTTGTCTCTAGAACCATTGCCTCCAAGAATTTATAACTCATGCAATCCCCACCGACTACCTCCAACTCGCCTCTTCTACAGGTGACAACCTCTATTCACAACATATAATCATCACTACAATTCACAGTGAAATCTTCTTTCATGCAAATCCCATAGGCCGAACCCTCGGTATTCCCATACATCCTCACCATAATGATATCCATTAAAACAACCACATTCCATGTACCTTGCAAGCCAATACCTCTCCTTCTTCCCATGCTCGACATAGCACTAGCTTGGTATGGATTTAACGGTATGGGCCTTATCTCACGCACCCCATGCATCACTTGTCCTTGGCCACATGCTTTCATAACTACATGGTGGATAATCCTACTCTACCACCCACATCCGGGGTATTTGTGGAGGTTTTTGCTAAAGAGGTAGGTAGATATTTTTGTGAAAATTAGGTTGAGGTGCTCCAATTTTTTATAGGCATACTAGTGTGCATAATAGAAAATGGTATTAATTGTTAATGAGTCAATGCTAATGTATGCAGTAGAGGGATGATAAGAAAAAAATACATTGGTGATCTGTTATACCAAAATCCTGTCACCATCATGTGATAAGACCTTTGACATACCTACTTGCCCTGAATCCCAGCTTCTAGAGTGAAGACTAACTGGTTTTTTATCAGTCTATCATACAAATTCCCAGCATCGCGCATGTCCCTTTATCCAGGAGCGGTACCTGCTCGCACTGCCTTTCATCGGTTGTCCACAAGCGGTGCCATCGCCCATTACCCTTGGTCCATAGGCGGTTATTACCAGAACCGCTCTGTCATAGAAGGAGAAGCATAGTACCCTAGGTCAAAAGGGAAAAATAGA
>LPNX011161163.1:209249-237346 GCA_001517045.1 Pseudotsuga menziesii | reverse complement strand
TTCTGTCCCATATATATTGTTGATGTTTGATTTCAGATATATATTGCTAGATTCCTTAGTCACTAGCATAGATTAGTAGATCATATTATGGTTGCTTTGATTTGTTTCATGCTGAGCTTGATTGCAGGTACACAGGTGGACTATCAAAGCCTTGTATTCCAGATATCTACAGCGTTTAGGGAGAGTTATTAGCCTCTGTGATCTATTTGTTCTGGATCTGAACCATTCAAACCAGCGGAACACCTTGTTGTCTGCAGGAGGTGAAATATTCCGTCTAACAAATCTGGTGACTCCGTTGGGGAATAGTTGTATTCAGTTGTTCTGATCTTCCTCAGTTTGCAACTCTTGTCCGAATCCAGGCTCCGTTTTCTTCAACTCTTTTTAGTTAGATCTACTTTCTGACTTACATTATTTGGGTTTGAAATTTCTAAATCTGTTCAGATCTGAGTCATTTCAGTCTTTTATGCTCTATTTCCATACTCAATCTAACAGCCTTTACCCTGATCTAGTATTTTTTTGACTTGATCTATCGTTCTCTTTTTGTTTTGGATTTTTACAGGGAACCACACATGTTCTGTTGGCAAGGACTAGTGCCACCTCCTGAGTCTAGTTAGCATTACGTGGTGCCACCGCCTAAATCCAGTGAGCAAGGAGCGATTCTTCCTCAAAACCGCCTGTCACCAGCTTCATCTGCGCGGTGCCAGGTAGGCCCTGTTCCAGACTTTGTATTTTGATTTGTTGTGTGTTTTTGGCTTACTTTTTGATGAAAAAGAAGTGTACGTTTGAATTGTGTATTCTGCAGTCGCTTTGATTGTTGTATTCTTTCTGCATTCAAAGAGAGTTTGTGTTTCTCGCATTAGATTTTCCATTATTTTCTTTGGTTGAAACCTCTTACTCTTTTCTGTAGATATTATTCATTGGAATTGGAAATATACATTTCAATTTCTTGAGTAGGCTTTGGTTTGTTTTGGACTTAGAATGGATGAGTGATCCATGTTGTTTTGAGTCTTTCTTTTCTTGGGTGATTCTTGTTTCCTTTTGCATGCTGATTTTTTAGTGCTTGGTAGGAAAGATGGGTTCTTCATTGCCTTGTCTGTTTCAAAGAGAAGTTTTAGTTTTCTCTCTCCTTTGCTTTATTCGCAAGCTTATTGGACTATTTTCTTCTTGTTTTGTGCATGATTGTTTGAAATTCTAGATCTTACTTTCATCAAGAAGAAATATCTGTTTTCAGCTTTGCGTGCATTAGAGTTAGATTTGTTTGGAAATGTTAGTGAAATTATCTTTCTATAGTTTTTATGCATCTTTTTCAAGCATGAAAAGATAGGAAACATTTTGATTTATGTTATATGTTCTCTAGATCTCTTCCTTATTTGCTTTGAAGATTGTTTGGGGTGCATTGATATTTCGCTTTTCGTTTGAAAAGATAGAATTGCATTTGCATTTGGGTGTGCATTTTTGGGAAGAAAAGTAAATCTCTCTCCCTCTCTTAGGTATAATTTCATTGAAGAGGAAAACTTGCATCATCATATAGATCAGTGTGCATCTTCTTTAATTCAAGTTTTCACTCCATGGTTCCACCTAAATGCACAAGATAAAATTAACAGTAGTACTAGGTTAAAATTTTTAGAAATTTGTGTGGTAGGTTAGAGACGTGTTTGGGCGTCGTTAAACATAGGAGCTGTTGTTATTTGTCAGCATTACATCCTGGGACTCGCACGGTTCTTCCACGTAACATCGGTATATCGAACGACCTTTCACATGCCCTTTAGGTATATAGAAAGGTACTTCACGTACTCGATTGTATATCGGAAGGCCCCTTGTGTACGGTTATGCATTAGATAGCACTACTACTGATTTGAGCTCCTACGTATCTTGTGTATATTGGGAGACCCCACTAGGATTCCCTATCCATCTGAGTTATCCTTTTCCCCTATCCTGTGAGGTTCCTGACTATTATCCACTCCTTTCACATGTTTGCTTGTTGCTTTTAGTTTGAGTAGTACTTGCTTGTGCATGGTAGTTAGCGGGTTATTAGAGAGTTTAGAGATGGCATCCTCATTTGGGACTACCACTCAAGAGGTCCCTTTCCAAGGTGTACCTTTTGTATTCCCTCCAAGTGAAGGTATTGGTCCTCCCTTTATTGCCACTCTAAATCTTCCTGGATTAAATATAGGATTACCGGTCTGGATTTTTAATCCAGTAATTCCTATTACACCTAATGTCTCAAATGTCACCTCTCCTCTGGGAGAGGATCGAACTCAACCTAATCCTGCTCCTTCTTCACCGGGTGTGGCTTTAGTTATTTCTTCTTCTTTGCTTGACCAAAACTCTGTGGTTAGTAGTCATGTGGATAAGAAGAAGAAGAAAGGGAAGGGTAAGAAGAAGAAGGATAAGAAAGAGAAAAAGAAGCAACCAGCTGCTCTTGATGGTGCTCATTCTAAGAGAACGCCCAGAAAACCCAAGTTCCCTTGTAAGCTTTGCAAGGGGGACCACCTTCTTAAGGAGTGTCCCGGTCTCTCCCGTGTACAAGAAGAGTGGTCTAAAAGATCCAAGCCGTCTGTGTCATCAACCTCTGATCATCATGTTGACGATACTCCCTCAACCAGTGACCCATTGGTAAAAGGTCGTAAGGGTAAAGTCTTGTATCCTTGTTTGATTTGCAAGGCTATGCATCGTACTTTTCTTTGTCCAAACATGGATGAAGCTTCACGTAGGTTGGAAAATATTACTGATCATCAATAGGTGATTCCAACAAGTGATAGTAAGTTATCCCTCGATCCTCCATTGGTTGACCAAGTGGTTGATTTGGATTTATCTGTGGTTGATCCCACTCTTCCTTTAGAGAGTGAAGTTAAAGTGGTCGAGTCGGCATCATCTCCACCCGATCCCACTCTTTCATCAGAGAGTGTTAAGACTGAAGTAGTTGTTTTGACCAAATCTTCGTCTTGTTCTTCTCTTCCAATAGAGAATGAACCAAAACCTGCCGAAGTTGTTATGCTTCGTTCTGATTGTTCTCGACAAGAGGAAATTTTGTCTATTTCGACAGAACCCTCTCCGAGTAGTGAGGTTATTTCCTTTGACTGGAGTAACCTAATAGAGTCTCGTATTCATTCGAGTGTTTCTTTCCAAATAGTTGTGAATGTTGCTTCTAGGTGGATACTTCGCACTATTGTTGATGAAGGGGCTTCTGTTAGTATTCTATCCTCTACTGCTTGGAAATCTTTAGGTTCTCCTCAGCTTGTGCCAGCCACCGATCAGATTCTGGCTTTTAATCGTAGACCTACCGCACCTTTAGGGACCCTTCCTTCTTTCGCTAATACATTAGGAGGGAAAAATATCTGTATTGATGTTATGGTGGTCCAAGGTCCTTTAGATTTTAATATACTCCTTGGACGTGATTATGTTTATGCCATGAAGGCTGTTGTGCCCACACTCTTTAGAGTTATGCATTTTCCCCATGATGGGAAGATTGTGACCACTGATCAACTTTCCTTTGTTACACCTGAACATCGCATTACTCCTAGTAATCAGACTGCCCTGAATGTTCCGCATGTTCTTGTGGTTCCTTCCCCTTCTTCTAGTTAGCTTCTTCCCATCATAGGTAAAATGGGGGGCATGGCTCCAGTCTCTGGACTTCATACTGGAGTTAAGCCGTTAGAGTTTTATGAAATGGGGGCAACCTACCAACCTCTAGATATCATGTTTGGTAGGAGCATGTCACGAGCATAGTTTACCTTTTGGTTTCAAGCTCGTCAAAAAATAAAACCACTCCTTAAGCATAGTTTACGCTTTTGGTTTCAAGCTTGCATAAAAATGAAACCATGTTTTGAGAAAAGTTCCCATTTTATGTCAAGCTCGTTAAAAAATGAAATAGCACCTGACCATCATGTCAAGTTCTGACCATCATGTCAATTTTTCCTAAGCAAAGTTCCCATTCTATGTCAAGCTCGTTAAAAAATGAAATAGCACCTGACCATCATGCCAGGTTCTGACCATCATGTCATTTTTTCCTGAGCAAAGTTCCCATTCTATGTCAAGCTCGTTAAAAAATGAAATAGATCCCCTCGAGCATAGTTTACCTTTTGGTTTCAAGCTTGCATAAAAATGAAATCATTCCTGAGCATAGTTCATTTTCTATTTCAAGCTCGTTAAAAAATGAAGTAGGTTTCCTTTAGCATAGTTTACCTTTTGGTTTCAAGATTGCATAAAAATGAAACCATGTTCCAAGCATAGTTACCTTCTGTTTCAAGCTTGCATAAAAATGAAACAGATCCCCTTCCCTTGAGTTGAGTATTCACTTTAGAGTTATAACTTGAACCTTCCCGATTCTCGTTCTTCCTACCCCCCCTGGTGAAAATTTTCACATTAGTAACCAGGTTTTTTAGGTTGGGTATGGAAGAAGAATCATTAAATGAAACGAATCTTGGGAGCATGTCAAGCCGCTAGCAACCATGCTAGGGGTAGGATTCGCTAGCAATCATGCTGGGGGAAAGATTCCAACCTCTGTATATCATGTTAATGGGATTTTCCAAGCATAGTTTACCCATTGGTTTCGAGCTTGCGTAACTGAAACCAATATTCAAGCATTCTTTTCAACTGATCTTCGAGCTCGTTAAAAATAGTAAGATGGGGTTGAGCTTACTTTTCATTTTTTGCGCTCTGGTTAAAACATGAAAAGTGGTTTGAGCTTAGTTTATTACTTTTTTGTGCTCTGGATTCAAACATGAAAAAGGTTAATGGAGTCCTCTTTAAACTCTTTTTAGGCTCCTTAAATACGAAAAGATTGTCGAGCGATCTTGTCTTCTTCACGCTCATTAAAGTATTTGAAGAGTCGTCCGTCCGACGGTAGGTTATCTCTTTCTCGGTTCGGATAGGACTATTTACGAGAAAGGAACACTCCAGCCAATCATGACTAGAAGAGTTCTCTAAGGTATGATTTTACACTTTTTCGGGCCTTAGAGACTAAATCATACGAAAAAGGACCCCCATGGAGTTTTCTTCTGTATTAGTTCAAACTCTCTAAACATGAATGATACCGAGTTTTCTTTCAGTGTACTCGTTAAATTAAACATTGAGAGACCCACTTTGGGAACGAACCCCTCCTCTCTCAGGTTCGTAAAACATATGAGTCTGGACTTGTCTTCTGACAAGCTATATCGAGTGTTTGTTACCCTCTTTGAACTCGTAAAACTGAAAAGAGGAACTCATCAATCATGATGGGGAAAATGGGAAGGGAATCATTTTGCAAATAATGGCAATTGTTTGTCATTACCTTTGAACATGGCACTTGTCTACACAATCATGTCAGTCAATTGGGTATTCAGCTGATCTCCATGACAATCCACTTTCATGAGTCATGCCAATCCTTTGAGTCTTTCAAAAGAATGCATTGTCTGCTGTCGCATTGTGTATCTGTCATGTCTAGTCATGCTACCAAGTCATTTTTTCGTGCTACCCGATGTTCAAAGGGAATTTGAAGAAGCTTTACCTCTGTCATCTACATAGTCTTTTTGTCAGTATCTTTGAGTCAGTCATATGGTTACTACATTCACATCATTCCAAAACTATGTTCCGAGTTTCGTGTCATCGATGTGGGACTCATCATGGCCCTCCTTCGACGAGACTATTCCCATCGACATCATCTCATCATCCAGGAAATAGTCTTAGAAATAATATTTAGTATCTTGATATCTGTATGCCTTAATGACAGATTCTCTCGCCCTCGACATAGGTTCACATCATTGACCTTTGATCGATAGAATCGACTGGATGTTCGACATTAGGACATCTATTCGCACTCAGTAGATTGTACTAGGGTACCTTGGGAATCATTGACATTAATGGTGATCTCCCTCACACTTGTTAACAGTTCACATCATTGACCGGTAATCAAGTGGTTTCTACCATGTTCGACTTCAGATCATTGTAATCACATGGATAGAATTGTACTCTGTGGAAGACGAGACAAAGACCCTGGGAATTTGTTTAAAAGCGCTCATTGTTTTTTCCCCAGGTTGCAATGGAGTTTTGTATATCTAGCATGGATCCACATTTGTATGGTCGTGGCTATGCTCAAATTTGCATCTTTATGACATATATCTACGTTGTATGTCTAGTAGCTATGTCCAAGTTTGAGTCCTCTATCACATGGATCTACGCTGTATTCTAGTAGCCATGCTTGTTTATTCCACTCATGGATCTGCCTTGTATTGGTCTGCAGCTATGAGTTTGGTTACTTGTGTCTATAAGTCAACATACTGATGTACTATAGATGCCTACTTGAATACATACTCTGATCGAGCCAACATTTTCATCTCCTGGAAATGACTTGTTCTCAAAGCTCTCGTTTATCGTATCACTCTAAGACTCATGCTTTGGGGGGCGTCCTGTTATACCAAAATCCTGTCACCATCATGTGATAAGACCTTTGACATACCTACTTGCCCTGAATCCCAGCTTATGGAGTGAAGATTAAATGGTTTTTTACCAGTCTATCATACAAATTCCCAGCGCTTCACATGTCCCTTTATCCAGGAGCGGTACCCTGCTCGCACCTCTTTTCATCGGTTGTCCACAAGTGGTGCCACTACCCATTTCCATTGGTCCATAGGCAGTTATTACCAGAACCGATCTGTCATAGAAGGAGAAGCACGGTACCCTGGGTAAAAAAGGGAAAAATAGAATTTTCTCGAGGCTTCTAGATGATAAGCCTTGTGTACTGCCTTATCCCTACTATTGTGGGTTGGTTGAGCTTGAGATCCCTCATCCTAGGATCTTAGAGGCCACCTCACCCACTAATTTCTCAACCATCTCTATCCATTAAAGCCCTATAAATATGAGCTCATAGCCATGGTTGAGGAGAGAACATTAAAGGTATTGTTATGCTGTTGGATTCATTCTTGGCCCAAGATCATTTGGAGAGAGCATAGATAGCTAGAGTCGGAGCTTTTGGGGATGAAGAGCTGGTTTCATGGAGATGCATGTCAACACTAAGGCTTGGTTGTAAACTTCTTCATATTTCTAATGCAAGTTGATTTTCTATCCCATATATATTGTTGATGTTTGATTTCAAATTTATATTGCTAGATTCCTTAGTCACTAGCATAGATTAGTAGATCATATTCTAGTTGCTTTGATTCGTTTTGTGTTGAGATTGATTGTAGGTACACAGGTGGACTATCAAAGCCTTGTATTCCAAATATCTACAGCATCTAGGGAGAGTTATTATCCTCTGTGATCTATTTGTTCTGGATCTGAACCATTTAGACCACCGGAACACCTTGTTGTCCGCAGGAGGTGAAATATTCCGGATAACATGATCCACTTTTGATATAGGGGCACTAATGCTCCCAGGTCAATGTGCACAAAAGTGATAACAACCCAAAAAATATTTAGTGCTACATTTTGGTGTAAGTGCAATGGTGATCTCAATTGATCTAGGTGCACCAATTCTCCTAGGGTATGTGCACTTAAAAGGGGAAAACCAAAAAAAACAATTGCAGTCGAATTTAGTCTAGTTCTAGATTGGTCTAGGTGCACTATTGCTCCAATACCAACCTGCAACAAAGGGACAACAACCCAAAAAATATCAGTTCTCCAATTTGGTACAAGTGCACACGTGTTATATATATAGGAACACAAATGCTCCAAATTGGTCTAGGTGCATTAGTGATCCCCCTTGCTATATGAACAACAATGTTATTAATGCACCAAAGCACCAGATAATAAATTATATCTTTTTTTTAACTTATTAAAGAAGGAAGGAAATATTACAAGTTGATTATTAAAAGGAGGAAAAATTAGGGATTGTTTCCATTCTATACTTCACATGACAAAACATGAAGGGTAGGTGGTTTTATGAGAGGATGAAATACCAATAGTGACATAAATGCAAGTAAAGACAAATATTGTTGGAAATAAAATAAAATGATAGGTTCCAAACTTGGGCTAACAATAAAGTCCATTATCATTGACATTTTCAATAGGGTTAAGGTCTTAACTAAAACACCGAGTAATGAACATTATAAAGAAAAACATAAATAATAAGAAGGAAAAAATGTATTGTCATACATATATCATACATTTTAGATATACATAAATATCAGAAGATTTTTGTTAAGAGGGGTTTTTGGCAAACAATACTTTCTATTCATTCCACAAGATAAGTCCATACATGATAGATGTGGATAATGGTGACCACCTACATGTTCCACTAAGTTACAATGGTTCTCCATCTTCTTGGAAATTTTCTACAATTATTCGGGTCCCAAATTTTTGAGTTCATTTTGAGGCCCTAAACGGTGCTTGTTGTCCATTCAGGTGAGCGGGGATTTCCATAGCATTCCCTGGCCCTAGCCAAAAGTTGTACTTCTCAATTATTTCTTTCTGGAAATCCATAGTGCATGCTAAACATATATCATATGCAAAATTTGTGCCCCCAGGAAGTTGCGTAGGCACCTTAGGGCCAACAAATCCTTTCGGCACTTCATCTCCTAGGGTTATGCTTATGGATTCTTAGTTTTTTTTCCTCTATACTTATAATAAAAATACATTTGTGGTATCTTTGTAATCAAATCTTGCAAATGAGCATATCCAACACATCTCTCTTCAGAGATAAGCTACAACCATATGAGATAGTTTTTATTGCTTATAGTTTATAGTGCTTTTCAATTCCATTCATTAATAGAATTTGGGTTTTTACTGTACTATTGTGCGCTTCGTAAAAAAAAAATGTGTTTCCATTTTTAGACTTCTTCCTTCATTTTGATCTCTAAATCATTTGAATTAGTTGTATCAGAGAAATATGCTCTCATTGTTTCTCAATGCATTTTTTTAATGAGATCCATGTATCGAGAGTTAGGTATTGAACTAATTGAGTTTGGGGAAATCGGTATCGTTGGCCCAAGAAACCTCAAATGACAAGGGAAGAAAAAGAGAGATGGTGAAGTACGAGATCCTATTAATTTGTTTCTTGAGGAAGCCTTCATGCAATAGAGGAACAAGATGATCGATAATTTCTTCCAGATCCTTCATCAATTACCACCGATGGTGGAGACACCTTTAACTAGGAAATATTTTGTAGGTGATATGCCCTTGAAGGTACAAGAGAACTTTGATAATCCTTTATTTGAGGACCAGATAGATGTATATAATTTGGAGAAATGTTTAAATTGTTTAGATGGTTATTACTCTGTTAAAAAATTTTCAATAACAAAAAGATCACCTTCCCTCTCCTTAAGTTACACTCCATGTCAAATATTGGTGGGATGGTTACTGGGAGAGGCATGCTAGAGATGAGTCTACAACATATGGGACAAACACGGGACAAAAAACAATGTGGAATTTTTTGTCAATGCCCTCAAGGAGGAGTTATACCTCGTCGAAAATTATGATGACCACTACATGAGATGGGAAACTTTGCGCCAAGAGAGAGACTAGATAGTGCCAACATTTACCAATATATCCCATACCTTATGCTCAAATATGGGTATCGGGGACTTTGAATGACACTTGGTCATAAAGTACTCTAGTTTCCTATACAGGTACATCCAATCCGAGATGGATTTCCTATACATGTCCTCATTGTGAGACACTTATTGATATGCTATCAAAACCAAGAAACAATTCAAGTAGAAGAATAAGAGGGAGTTTGGGTTTGCAAATGAACCATAGAAGAAGGCTAGTAAAGGTGGCCCTAACTCAAATCACAAAGAATAGAGAAAAGATATACAAAATCATGACAACCAATAAAAAACCATAGGTAAAAAATGGTAATAGGAAGTCAAATAAGGACACTAGAAAGTGGTTTGAGTTCCACAAAATCCCTTATCACAACACTAATGAATATCACTCAAAACAATCATTGTTAGCTAAGATTAAATCCCCAGAACTAAAATCTATAGAACCTTGATCTGTATCAATACAAAATAAAGTAGATCATGGATGTGGAACTCAATGCCACCATCACAATTGTAAACATCCAAAAAAAATATCTAGAGGATCCATAGGAAGGGAATCATCTCTTCCACTCATATATGTGGGTAAATGGGACTCCACTACATTCCTTGTTGATAACAATATCTAGAAAAACTTGATCTCAACCAAAGTCATCAAGAGATTGAAGTTGTTGAAAATTCCTCACTCTCAACTACCATTGGTTGGTTGATCCAAGGGTGAAACATCTGCTTCAGTCAACACTGTCACATATCCTATGTTATCAATCCCTTCAAAGATGAGGTACTATGTGATGTTGCCCCACTTGAAGTTTGTGATGTTATTTTATGTTGGAAATATGAATCCTTTGAGGGTTAATTATTGTTATATTTTGTATTATTATTCACATTCATGCCAAGAGTCACATGTGAAAGTGAAAATTCATTGGGAGTCCAAGAGACACCTTGGAATTTGGAAACCAAGGGTCATATCAATGTATTTTGTACAAATGTAAATGAGAAAAATCAACTCATGCTTATACATTTTATGATTTGTGTTTTCTGTTTGTTTCCCGTTGTTCCTAGGCACTCCAATAGTGCCATTAGAGCTTTAGATTCAATCATAGTATATTTCATCTACTCCAGTCTACATCATCATGGAACCACCTCCTCCTAAGCATGGTACTATCTCCTTAGTTTTCCACCAAAGGTATTACTCAAAGAATTTTATTCTAACCTATATTTTTTTGGTTATCAGTGATCCCTATGTTTATAGTGTACATATGTCTATTATTTTGTTGTGTGCATCAATTACTAATGTCTAATTCTTAGTGCCTACCATTGTAAACACTATTATGGGTTGTATAATCCCTATACGTTGAGAATTATTATGTATATATTTGTGACACTATGATATATACATGCATTTTGTCTATCATATTTTCATTTTTTCTTCATTTCTAAGCTTATGTTTATCCTCCAAGAACCTAGTATTCATTATACCCATGAAAATTTGTGTGCAAAGTGTTGGAATTCCCTCACCTTCGTGACTTAGTATACATGTGGAGTACTGCATGTATACTCTCTTTCCCACCTGCAACCTCTCCATCTCATATCCATGGCAACAATATCTTGATGTAAGGATACAAACTTACATGATTATAATAATAGATAATAATAATAATAATAATAATAATAATAATTATAATTATAATGGATTGGTGATATTTACAATAAATTCGTGGAGCTTATATATATATGAAGATACACCTTTAAACAATGTGTCCTTCTAATGTCAAATTTTACATAAATAATTAATAACTAAACTAACGAATAATATAATATACTTTTGGTATATTACAATTCATCCCGCTATGAAAAGATTCGTTCACAAATCTTGTGTAAGCGTGCTTCAACTAGAAGTCTTGTCACGAATAATGGTACCGCGGTTTAGAAGTTCTTGAGATAATTTGTTGCATTTCCATTCAAATCTTTTCATGCATATGATTCTGTAGATAAATGCATAACAACTATATGTTGGAGACATTTACCACCATACACACTTCTTTTGGTCAAATTGGCCTAGTTAAACCACTATCCTAAGTATAATTGACATTAATTGACATCAGTGGAGCATTAATTGCCATCATCCAGTCACACCCACACCTACCTATAGTCAAGGAGGCTAACTTAGCCTTCTCCTACAGTCAAGGAGGCTAACTGGAGCACTCCGAGGGTGATCTGAGTTATATTAATGCACCTAATTTCTAACTGGTGGTTACAATCAGTTCAACCAGTCAGTTAAGGCGCTTCCTCTCATTAAATATATTATTTAATGATTATTTATTATTATTTAATGATATGGAGTCAACAAGGCGCCTCCACCAACTTCTGATGGTCAGTTTAGCTTCAGTTAACCTCATCGGGGTTCATTGAAGTCATGGAGCACTAGCACTTGATGGTTGGATTGCTATGACATGTGTTTGATCTCCTTCAGTTGAGATTCAGTCATTTATTGCACTTCGACTTCAGTTAGGGTTTGGTGAGTCAATTAGGGTTTTGGTCAAGTGGTTAACTGAGTGTGAACCAATGGTTGAGAGTCAGTTAAGCTAGACTCACTCACTGAATTTGAATTGTCTCCTTAGGTATTCGAATTCTTCAGGGAGTTAAGATATTGCTTGACATTGTTATTGTAACCATTCATTGTTTATTGAATATACAGAGAGGAAACCATTATGGTTTTGATTAACACCATTTCACGAGTTATTTGTTGATTATTCTTTGATGAGATTGATTCTTAGTTCCTAGATCATCTAGCACTTGATGGTTGGATTGCTATGACATGTGTTTGATCTCCTTCAGTTGAGATTCAGTCATTTATTGCACTCCGACTTCAGTTAGGGTTTGGTGAGTCAATTAGGGTTTTGGTCAAGTGGTTAACTGAGTGTGAACCAATGGTTGAGAGTCAGTTAAGCTAGACTCACTCACTGAATTCGAATTGTCTCCTTAGGTATTCGAATTCTTCATGGAGTTAAGCTATTGCTTGACATTGTTAATGTAACCATTCATTGTTTATTGAATATATAGAGAGGAAACCATTCTGGTTCCAATTAACACCATTTCACGAGTTATTTGTTGATTATTCTTTGATGAGATTGATTCTTAGTTCCTAGATCATCTAGCACTTGATGGTTGGCTTGCTATGACATGTGTTTGATCTCCTTCAGTTGAGATTCAGTCATTTATTGCACTCTGACTTCAGTTAGGGTTTGGTGAGTCAATTAGGGTTTTGGTCAAGTGGTTAACTGAGTGTGAACCAATGGTTGAGAGTCAGTTAAGCTAGACTCACTCACTGAATTCGAATTGTCTCCTTAGGTATTCGAATTCTTCATGGAGTTAAGCTATTGCTTGACATTGTTATTGTAACCATTCATTGTTTATTGAATATACATAGAGGAAACCATTCTGGTTCCGATTAACACCATTTCATGAGTTATTTGTTGATTATTCTTTGATGAGATTGATTCTTAGTTCCTAGATCATGTGCAAGAATTAATACTATATGGGCTATTCTTTCGAGCTTCCAATCTGATGGTGTTATTTTGATCTTCTAATTTGACCTAGATTTATGATATTCCTGCATGCTTTGATATGGTTTTATTATATGTAGAGGCAACTACTAATAATGTACTTACTTCCTTATCTAATGAGCTTATCTTTATATGTTCACTGTGAACCTTTCGATATTGAGATTCTAGAACATCTTGAGTTGTGTCCACTGGTAGAATGTTCATCTTTTCATTTGTCACAACATCTTCTAGGTTTTGTTCTTCTACATTATCATGATTAAGGTCATCTTCAATTCTTTTAATTTCATCATTGCATTCTTCTACAACTTCAATTCTCTCATAATTGTCGTTAACATTGACTTCATTTTTAACAGTGTTTTGTGCTTTATCATTACAATCTACGACATCATCAATTTTTTTACAATTGATATTGAAATTGTTATTATCAATATCATCTTGATTTTCATATCCTTATATTCTACCTCTTCTGTTTCCATCATCTTGTTATCATCTTCCTTAACAAGCCTTTGTTCTAGAGTTTCACTAGATAATTTTAAATATTTTTCAGCTGGCGTATTAATGTGCCTTACTTTCCTACCTTGTAAGGAGTGTTAGAATAATCAACCCATAGTTACCCAAATTTGACATTAATTAATCATTTTTGTCTTAGTTCTAGATTCCTAGATTCCCTCTCTATGCTAGTTGACTTCCACATGTTCCTAGAAGTCAATACTTGTTAAACTGGGTCATGGAGCGCTTTGGAATAATCCTAGAAACATATTTAGCAATTTTTATTTTATTCCTAGTTCCTAAAAGTGCATATCTATTTTTTCTGAAAGCTGCCTTGCTTTACAACAATTTTAAGGCATAAAGGGAAAGCTAGTCTAGGGGAACTTGCCTTGTTTTTTGACCACATCATCCTCCTCCCTTTTATCCAAACAAAGGCATGAATGAGTTTTCTTTCCATCACTTATTTTCTTTCCCACTTGATTTATCCAATTCGTGAGGATATTCATAGATTTGGAAAGTCCTTTTTGCACCTATGGGGGATTTGACTTGATTTAGTAAGCCTGTTTTTTTGACCAATTCGAATAGCAAACTAGTGATTTTGAATCTCTCATGTAATTATATATTTGAGAATCCTATTAATTCATATGGTTGGATTATGTACACTTATTCAATACAGGATTAATTTATGCTCCAATTTCAGTGTCCTTTTGTGTGAATTTTGCATGTTTGATTAACAATTTTATGAGTGTAATTGATCTATCACTTGGGTTCAATTTCCACATGGTATAAGAGCCTTTGTATATCGATTTATCTCCTTCCAAATTGTTATTGTAGGTTCAACATCATTGACAGGGAGCACATTCTACTGACTGAAGGGCACATGAGCTAAGATATGGACCAATCTCAAAGGATCATCTTGACTCCATTCAATTTCTTCGAATGCAAAGATGAGATGGAGATATTGTTGAGAGAGAAATATCTCTATAGGGTTACCATGGATACTGAGTCAGAGCCCAATGCAGCTATAGATAAAATCAAATGGCACAATAGGAGGGATGAGGCCTATGTCCTTTTGTGTCTGATTATTTCAAGAGACCTCCTCTTTCATCTTGATTCATTGACATCTCCTAATGAGGCATGGGAGAAGCTTGAAGAGATTTTTGGAAAGACAGACGAGATGAGAGGACATCAAATCAAGAATGAGTTTATCTCCTTGAGTCCGAGTAGCTTTGAATCATTGCAATTCTATTTTACCAAGTTTAAGGCCCTTCTTTTGCCGTTAAAACAATGCGGGATTGAAAAGAAGGAGGAGCAACTAGTTTTGACCATTCTCTCAAAGCTTGGTCCTGACTATTCAATGTTTGTTTCGACATTCTATGCCACTAAATTGACAGCTCAAACCTGGAAGATGCCTAATCTTGTTGAGTTCATGGAATCCCTCACCCAGGATCAAGATAAATTTGTGATGATGGGCACCATCAAACCTTCCAAATACCAAGCTTTGGTTGTTGGAGATTCGAAGGTGGATTCAAAAAGAAAGAAAAAGGATAAAAAGCCACATCAACAAAAGAGATACAAGGCAAAGTATCAAGAGGAGTCCTCAGGCTCCAAGAAGAACCCCCATAAGAAGAAGAACAAAGGAGAAATGAGCAAGTGTGCATACTGTAGTAAGGGCTATCATCCAGAGAGCTCTTGTATGAAAAAGAAAATTGACATGTTGACCCAAATCCTGGATAAGAACAACATCTCCCTTCCTGATCGCTCAAAGAAGAGGGAAGGAGGATCAAATTCAGAAGACAAGGAGAGAGTACATGCCTTGGTTGCTGGCACCTCAAGCTCACCTAGCTTCATCATTGATTCTGGAGCTTCCAGACATTTGGTTTCAACAAGGGAGATCTTTTCCTCTCTTGACATGTAAAAAGGTCCACTAATAGTTTTGGGAGATAACTTTCTGAATGACAGTATGGGAAAGGGTAGGATTGATATTGACCATGGTAATTTCAATAATGTGTTGTATGTTTCAGGTCTTGCCTCTAATCTCTTGTCAGTGTATCAGATGACTCATACTGGGTCTCCAAAGAAATTCATCTTCTCCCCCAATGAAGTTGAAATCATTGAGATTTCGAATGGTAAAGTCATAGAAAAAGGTGTTGTTGATCACACTTCGAAGGTATACAAGTTTTCCCATTTTTTACCCTACTCAAACCCCTCTGCTCTTCTTACTCATGCTAATGAAGCAAGCAAGATTTGGCATGAAATATTTGGCCATCTTAACTACAAGTATCTTTATGATTTGAGTGAAAAATATATGGTCATAGGGTTACCAAAGCTCAAGTTTTCTAAGGGAGTCTGTCAAGGTTGTATCCTAGGAAAAAACCCAGAGCACAAGTATGAGAGAGCTAGTCATGAGAGAACCTCTACACCCCTTGAGTTGATCCACAGTGACATTTCTGGTCCATTCCCTCATATTTCCATGAGTCAATACAAATATGCATTGACCTTCATATATGAATTTTCCAGGTATTGTTGGGTTTACTTCCTAAATCATAAGTCTAAAGTTTTTGACCTCTTCAAAGTCTTTAGAGCCTTGGTTGAAAACCAGTCTGGGAGGAAACTCAAGATCCTCAGATCTGAAAATGGTGGTGAGTATGTCAAGTATGAGTTCATCAAGTATTACAAATATGAATGTATCTATATTCAGCATTCTATTCCTTACACACCACAACAAAATGGTGTTGCTGAGAGAAAGAACAGATCACTGAAGGAGATGGCAACTTGCATGATGGAGGCTAAGAATTTGCCACCAAATTTTTGGGACGAGGCTATAAAATATGCATCCTATATCCATAATAGGGTACCACATAAGAATCTTCATGGTATGGCTCCTTTCGAAGCTTGGAGTGGGCACAAGCCAGATGTGACCCATTTCAGGATTTTGGCTCAAAGGCTTGGGCTAGAATTCCAACTGAAAAGAGGAAGGGTTTGCAACCCCAAAGCCAAGAGTGCCTATTTGTTGGGTATTTTGAATATTCAAAAGGGTATAAGATGATCAAATTGAGCACTAACAAATCTTTCATTGAAAGAAGTGTTCAGTTCGAAGAAGAGCCTTTAGCAGCAGTTGAAGTTGGAGAGTCCTCTTCACCACCACAACCATTAATTGTAAGTGAAGAGACTAATGAGTTTCTTGATTATGATATGTTTGATAATGATGAATTAATTTCATATCCTAACATCCCTACAAGACCAAAGTGGGAAGCAAGGACCATTAATGCAGCTGGGGAACTAGCTGTAAATCCTAATGACAATAGGATGACTAGATCTCAATTTGAGAGTGCCCTTTGTGTCAAAAATCCACTCTTTGATGAGAAGTTTTATTTGATGATAGATTATGATCCACATACATATCAATATGCAGCACATGATCCAATATGGAAAACAGCCATGAAATAATAATTCATCTCGCTCCAGAAGAACAACACATGGGAACTGGTTGATCTCCCCCCAGGGAGAAAGCTAGTGAAGTGTAAGTGGGTATTTAAAAAAAGTTTGCTGCTGATGGTTCACCTTTGAAATATAAGGAAATAGTGGTAGAAAAGGGATACCCTCAGGTACATGGTATTTATTGCAATGAGACCTTTGCACCAGTGGCAAAGATGGACTCCATAAGGCTAGCTCTAGCCATTGTAACTTCGAAGCAATGGGAGGTACATCACATGGATGTGAAGTGTGCCTTTCTAAATGGAGATATGAATGAATAGATTTATATGCAGCAACTAGAAGGTTTTTTATATAATCTATCTTTAGTGTGTAGGTTAAATAAATCATTGTATGGGCTCAAGCAAGCCCCCATGGCTTGGTATGCCAAGATTGATGGCTTTCTGCTGTCACTGAGTTTTGTTCAATGCAAGTCTGATCCTAATGTCTATTTGAAGCTGATTCATGGTTATTTAATGATTATTTTTTTCTATGTGGATGAATTACTGATTACAAGAAGTTCAAAGAAAGAGATTGCCTCCTTGAAGGATGCAATGAACCATGCATTTTCTATGACAGATTGGGGATTGTTGAGCCAATTATTGGGTATCGAAATTGCTCAATCCCAACATGGAATCAAGGTTCATCAGTCAAAGTATGAATCAGAATTTCTCACCAAGTTCAGCATGAAAGATTGCAATCCAAGCAATACTCCATTCCTATCAGGAGTTAAGCTTGAGAAAGCAGGTTCTTCTCCTATGGTAAATAATACACTGTATAGGCAGTTGATTGGGTGTTTTCTTTATCTTACACATACTCAACCTAACTTATCTTATGCAGTTAGTGTGGCTTTGAGATACATGGATCATCCTCATTATATCCATTGGAGAGCAGCCTAGAGGATCCTAAACTTTGTTCAGGGAACAAGGACTCATGGGATTTTCTAAAAAGAAAAATCTGACTTAGAGCCAGTTGGATTTACTGACAGTGATTGGGAAGGTGACAACACAGATTGAAAGTCTACCTTAGGATATGTGTTCATTCTTGTAGAAGGACCTATCATTTGGTCAAGTAAGAAACAGTTTGCCATAGCACTCTCATCTACAGAGGCAGAGTATAGAGGAGTTGTAAATGCAGCTACCAAATGTTTGTGGTTGCAAGGGATACTTGGAGAATGTGGTTTTGAATCAGATTTTTCAACACTCATTTCTTGTGAAAATAAAAGCACCATTTGAATCTCCATTGATCCAGTTCAAAGACAAAGAACCAAGCACATTGAGATCCATATGCACTATATTAGGGAGCTTGTGCATGATGGTACCATTTCTCTACTCTACTGCGCATCTTCAGAACAAGTGGCATATGTCTTCACCAAAGTATTATGTGAGAAGACCTTAAATAATATCAAATAACTGTTGGGGATTTTTGATCATGTGGTGAAGAATTATTGATAACAAGATTTCCAAAATTTTGTTTCCTGTCCATGTTTAAGGGAGGATTTTCCCACTGGGTTTTTTCCTCTTTCCTTGGTTGTATGTACATGCAGTAAGTAAAAGGGGGACTGATCCTTGTTTCTAGGCCCTATAATTTTCTGATACTTACTCATAAATTCAGGCTTAAGGGGGGGTGTTAGAATAATCAACCCATAGTTACCCATATTTGACATTAATTAATCATTTTTGTCTTATTCATAGATTCCTAGATTCCCTCTCTATGCTAGTTGACTTCCACATGTTCCTAGAAGCCAATACTTGCTAAAATAGGTCATGGAGCACTTTGGAATCATCCTACAAACATATTAAGAAAGTCTTCTTTTATTCCTGGTTCCTAAAACTGCATATCTTCTTTTTCTGAAAGCTGCCTTGTTTTACAACAGCTTTAAGGCATAAAGGAAAATCTAGTCTAGGGGAACTTGCCTTGTTTTTTTACCACATCCTCCTCCTTCCTTTTCTCCAAACAAAAGCATGAATGAGTTGTCTTTCCATCACTTATTATGTTTCCCACTTGATTTAGCCAATTTGTGAGGATCTTCATATATTTGGAAAGTCCTTTTTGCACCTATGGGGGATTTGACTTGATTTAGTAAGCTTGCTTTTTTGACCAATTCGAATAGAAACCTAGTGCTTTTGAATATTTCATATAATTATATATTTGAGAAGCCTATTATTTCATATGGTTTGCTTATGTACACTTATTCAATACAAGATTAAGTTATGCTCCAATTTTAGTCTCCTTTTATGTGAATTTTGCATGTTTGATTAGCAATTTTGTGAGTGTAATTGATCTATCACTTGGGTTCAATTTCCACAAGAAGCTGCAGAGAAATTGTGGTAAACGTACATAATTTTGACTGAGTATCAAATTTTGATTTGTGTAGTTGAGTTGTATTTTGTTATCTGTCTCGGAGTCTGGTGGCTTGTATATTTTGTGAGGAGGGATATAAGGAGGCAGTTGTCATGATCTCCCTTCCTTTCTTGTTGAATTAGTGACTTCAGAATCTTCCCTACTTGAATATTTAGGACTTTTCCTTGTACCTTGTTCTTCTTTTAGGAACTTGGGAGTCGCAGTTGTTTCTTCTGTTGTGAGTGTAGATGCAGTTCCCAACTCTACTTGACCCAAGAACTCAAGAGTCACAATATCTTATTCCTTTATGGTCATAGTCCCTTTTTTTTCTATCGTGAGTGCATATGTAGTTTCAAGCTCTACTTGGCCTAAGAACTCGGGAGTCATAATAGATTCCTCCTTTATGGTCGTAGTCCCTTCTTCTGTTGTGAGGGACAATGTAGTTTCTAGCTCTAGGGTGAAATCATGAATCTGAGTGTCTATTTTGGGGGGTGTTATGATAAAAACTGTGTTTTTTTTCCAAGTTTGTCAACTTCAAGCAAAGAAAAAATAGAATTCTATTTAGAATTTCATTTTGTAGTAAAAACAAAAGTTGTAGAGAATTGTGTTAGCTTTCTATCGGTTGTTTTTTAGGATTTTTTTATTGGCATTTGATATGTCATTTTTGCAAGTGTTTGATAGTATGTTATTAATTAATGAAATTATGATAAATAGTCATGTTTTTTGACACCGGTTTATTCATTATTCAAGTATTGTTCATTAAAAAAAATATGTTATGATGATCTAGACAGATTGTACTAAAGGTTGTCTATAAGTTTGTATCCAACAACTGCATACAATAATTATTAGAATTTTTTGAAGTGGACCAATCTAAAAAACTACCATAAAACTAACATGTTTAGTTTGGCACAACATCTTCCCTAATTTCCAATTCAAAAATAAAAAAAATAAAAGTACCCTTTTGAAGACAACACATAGATGTTGGGCACCATGATTTTTCCAAAATTTTTTATCGTGTCTTTAAGAAGTTATTGATTTTTCATTTCAATGAATTCTATCAAAGTTTGAAGCAATCCACACACCTTCTAAGAAATATAATAAATAAAATTAGTGGATCACATCAATTTCAACAAAATTTGCATCTATAGAAAGTAGATTGAATTATGCAACTAATGGTATTATTTGTGAAGAGAAATTGTAAGAATTTGATATGATCCAATGTCTCCGAAATGGGAAGAAGAGTTAGATATGTGATGGAATTCAATTTTTGAAATATTACAGGTTTTCGGCTGAAAAAAATTAATGTTTCAGCCGAACGTTAGATTTAACGGACGGAAAACAGTTTGGCCGAAAATATCTATTCAATTTTTTTCTGCCTGCTGGAAAAAAACTTGAAGCGTTTTTTCCAAACACCATTTCGTTACATGAACTTGAAACATTTTTACGCTTTTCCGAAACATCATTTCAATTATTTATTTATATGAATGAAGGCTCAACATATTTGATCAACATTTTACACAGTTATAGAAGAAGGAAGGCTCTCTTTTCTGGTAAGTATTCTTAAAACTTATCTTTTAAGGTGAAGGCTATTTTTATTTGATACCAAACATTATTTTGAAAATTTGTTGTCTTTTTTTCTTTACGAAAGATGTTTTTGGAAAATATTTTATTATACAATTTTTCTTAAAAATTATGCACCAATTTAGTTTATGGAACATTTAAAAAAAATATTTTGAACAATATTTTATGGACATATTTACTTTTTATAACCTTTCCTTAAACGGGTTAATTATCACTTTTTAGTAGTCATCTTTTTGCCTTTTAACTCGTAATTTATATTTAGTGAACGCGACTTTATACTCGTTAATTGTACTTTTATAACATTTAAATAAACTGTATTTTTTTTGTAATTCACGTTGCCTAGAAGTGCCAAATTTTGTTTATAACCTTCCTTGTAGACATTATCACTACTTTTTGTATTCATATTGTTTGAGGTGGATGACTCTTACTTTTTTTGTATTTTCTAAGGTGAATTTTTTTCTTTGATGATTAAGATTCTCTCGAGGGAAATTTATTCTAAGTTGAAGGTATACATTGAATAATCATGGGCAACAAAAAAATGCGAAAGAGGAAACGTGATCACACTCGAGGTGATGCCTTACATAATGAAAAGAAAAAACTCATATACCATGAAAAAAAGAAACAAAAGAATACAGATATTGAAGACATCGCTAATGATGATGTAACTAGAGACTTGGATCAAATGTTGATGATATGAATGTTCAAAATCAAACTCAAGAATAAATTGAACCAGGTATGTACGAATATTGTAAATTTGTTTAAAATGTAGTAACAAGTTTTTGTAAATGACATATTTTTGAATATAATTTTCAAATGCAGATACAAATGTTGAAGATGTTGAAGACATTGAAGAATCACAAAACGATGCAAATATTCAATCCAATAGAGGTAATATTAATATATATATATATATATATATATGTTATTAAAAGATTTTAAACCATGTAATTATAATTATAATTATGAGTCATATTTTTATGATTCAAGTTAAGTATATTTGAAATATTCTAAATTAAAATTGAAATTGAAATATATATAGGTGGCTTCATCATTGACGACGACATGTTACAAAATGTTGATAAAGAAAAATTTGGAAACATGAAACCTAACCATATTATACGATATTGTGCTGAAAAGATGCATCAACAATTTATGGAAAAAGAATCAGTGGCAACACAAGCTCAAATTTTGAGGTGTTTGTTAGTCTCCAAGAAGTTGAAGGAAGCTTGGTCATTATTGGGTAAAGAAGACAAATGATTCAATGGTGAAGCAAAATGTGTTCGAAAATATATCCAATGAAATAAAAAAGATTGGAAAATCCAGAAAGAAAGATACTAGTGCTGCATGTAGAATAATACAAACAACTATTATTTCATCTAGTACTAGACAAAAATGTTTAACAATGTAGATCACAAAGGTTATCGAAACTTCACAGAAAACATTGTACAAATATAACAAATTTTGATTACAAATAGATGCAAATGATGAGCTTGCTTGTTGGGCAATTATTTGTAGACAACCCTATAAAGATAGGGTTAGTGAAAGTGTTAAAGCTATGATGCATGAATATTGGGTGGAAAACTCTTGTGTTTCACCAAATGCAAGAGATGTGATACAACGTAGAATATCTCTAAATCAGTATGAAATCCATCCAAAACATATATTGGAGATGACTCAAATACAATTGTTCAATAAATTCAACGATGAACATAGTGAATTGAATCTGTCAATCAATACATTTTTACAATAGAAGCCATGGTATGTTAGAACTATCACTATTCGTGACACATGTTGTTGTAGCTATCATGTTGAGTTTGAATTATATTATGACACATTTCTTCGGTTTGGTAAAAAATTTTGGTCGAATTCAACTCCTTCCACAATCCGTGCTTTTATATCTAAAATTCTATGTTAAAGAGATAGTCACGAGAATTTTTACAACAAAAGATGTGTCGGTGGAAAGAAATGTGATAATTGTGGAACTCTAGCTTTATTCCACCATAAATATCCTATTGATATTAATGATCCGTCATTGTTAGATATCATAGTTGATTGGAAGAGATATGAATATGTCACATATTCCCACAATTCTATATGTTCTTCAAACGTTCTTTCGAAAAGAATAGATTTACAAGAAGATAAAATCAGTGTTACAGAGTTTTTGAAAAAGTGAAAAAGAAATCTATAAATACATAAAACATTCACATAGAGCACGATGGAAAGACTTGCAATTCAAAAAATCACGTGATGTTTTTCCATACGGGACTATTTTTTCTGTGGTTGATTTCGCAAAGAATTACACATTTGAAGCACACAAAGAAATAGAGAGTGGATATTATCATTCTGACCAAGTTTCTATATTTGTCCATGTTCTATATAGACATGCTCAACAAAATGTTGATGGTATAGAAAGCATGCATGACAATCGACATGTGATTAAGGAATACCATTTCTATATCAGTGATGACCGCACGCATGATACACATTATATACAACATTGTTTTGATATTATTTATGGTTCATTGAAAACACGTGGAGTTGTAATGAATGAACATTGGATATGGTCAGATGAATGTGTAGGGAAATTTAAATCTTCATGATCATTCTTCTGGCTATGTCACCTTCATAAAAAACAAATATGAAACATCGTTGGAATTTTTTTGAAACTGGTCATGGAAAAGGGGAGCACGATGGTGCCGGGGCGTGTGTAAAACGAGCACTTCGAAGGTATCAAATGAACCATTTTGCCGATCGATTTGTGTGTGCTAATCAATTTTTTCAATGGTGTCGTTTAAATCTTGACCATTATTACAATCAACAAGCAAAAGATGTGCGCAGGTATGAACTTTGTTTTCAAAATAGAATTATTCAACTTAGAATGACTTTAATATGTACATCTACTAACATTTTATTCACATGTACATGTAAAATTGTTTATGTTGGACAAGTTTTTTTGGCATATTGGAATCCAAGATATAGACAGATCAATCCCATATGATGCTAGCACTATTCATGGAACTCAAGATTTACACTCAATCAAAACATAATCCTTCCAAAATGTGTTTTCATTTGATAGTAGGAAGCTAACATGCTTTTGTCCTATTTGCATAGAGGACATAGAATCAATAAAGATTTGTGAAAACATCAATGACAATTATGTTAAACCTTGGAAACACAATGAAATTAATTTAAAAGGAAAAATGCCACTCGCAAGCTTTTATGAGTTGGAATTAGAAGACTATGCAATATCAACTAATGGTGATATAATTTCCGATTTGGTTAGAGAAGGTAATTTTGTGTATATATATACTAAATAATAAAGTTTTCTATTTTTATTTTAAAGTTTTTTTTGACAAATTCAATGTTCTTCATTATGTGTAGGAGATGTATTTTCTGTGGTTGCACCCATAGAGAATAATGAAAATGTGAGATATTACTTGATGTGATGCACAGAGAGAAAGATGAAATTATTGGAGGACTATGATGACAGAGGTTTTATATATGAAAGAGGGTCAATTCTATTAAAAGGTTATTTTTTTCAAGAAACATATCAAAATGAAAGGGACGTTCACTTTAAAGACTATCAACCTGATGTCATATGCTGCCAATATAGTCATTTGGTGTGCACAACTCGCATAAATTTGATAGAAGTTAAATGAAATAAAAAATTGAAAGCTAGAAGATGGAAGATGTCAAAAGTTGATCATGAAAGAATAATTGAAGATGAGATTCCTTTAAGATCTTGTTTCCAATTAGAATCATGTTGAACATGATACATACTTTTTACATGAAGGATGTCTTCATTGGTTTTATAATTGTGACACTCAAATAGAGTGATTATTGATAAGTTCTGATCTATATTGTTTTGATGAATTTTTAAGCACATTCATTATGAAATTGTCAAATTATGATATTTGTGCCTCTTTTAAACTTAAATGTGATAGACTATTAGATTATATTGTTGAACTTATGTACATGTCAAATTGATTAAAGTTCTTACATTGTTGAGCTTATGTCCATAAAATTGAGGAAACTTATAAAATAGTGTTCTTGCATTGTTGAGCTTATAGCTCATTGTTCTTAGATTGTTCAGCATATGTATATATCAAATTGATGTCATTATATGATATATTGTTCTTGGATTGTTCAACATATGTACATCAAAATAATCTATATTAATTTTATAATGAAATTGATATGTACAATTGTATAAATTAATAACATACAAACATTCAATATTAACATTACTAAATATTAAAAATCATTACTAATGATTAAAAATCTTGATTGAATTTGCACAAAAGAGGATTGTGAAATAAATTCATTTAAAACCAAAATCATTTAAGATACTAATTAAATCATTTATGTAATTAAATTAAAGATACTAATTAGTATCTTAAGATACTAAATTTATCATCATGTAAGATACTAATTACATAAATGAATTAAGATACGAATTAGATTGATCCTCAACCAAAATGAAAACAAAAATTTAGAGTGAAGATCACAATTACATGTATGCTAAGAGGGATTATAATTGAAAGGGTCGTGAAAGAATTATCATGTTATCTCAAGAGAATTCCTCATAATGCATAATTATCATGCAAAGTTCCCTAAGAAATGGATTGGATATCCTTTAGATATTTTTTATGGATCTAGTTCTATCATAATGTTCACAACAAAGGCATGTGGTTCAATACAATGAAAGATCAAGTTAGTATATTAATTTCTCTTACACCTTTACTTGGATTTATTCTTTTTATACTAGCTACATTTTATTGATCTTATAAACAAAACCATTACTTCATAAATCTAGTGAGCATCACCTAATATTTCCATAGATTAGGTAGAAGTACCTTCCCTTTTCTACAAGAAAAGGTTTACTTCTCTTTCTCCAATGTTTCCATGCAAAAGTTCCTTCCATTTACTGAAGAAACAAAGGAAATGAATGGCCAAGAAAAGGTTTACTTCTCTTTCTCCAATGTTGCCATGCAAAAGTTCCTTCCATTTGTTGAAGAAAAAAAGGAAAGGAATGGCCAGCATTGCAGAAGTTAGCTTTAGAATTCAATCCAAATATGCCAATGTAATTAAATAGTTAGAGCATTTTTAAACAAAAAATTGTTGAATTTTTACTTTATTTAAATCATCTTCCATACATCCATTGTATCTAAATAGTCACAATTAAATATTAGATTTTCCAATTTTAAATCCATCACGTCCAAAATACCATAATACATTAGACCATTTTCTTGTCTATGACAATTAACTGTTTGATCAACACTAAATATAGCCTCTTAGTATTCTTGGCCAACATTTACTTTAAGATTACTAACTTTGGGCACCTTCCTAAACATGGGCATGAATATCCGTGAGTCTAATATATCATGTTGTATCAAAGGTCCAAAACTAGGATGTAATTATCATTGCCCACCCAATGATGTCACTAAGCTCCTTAAAGTCTTTGAAAATGTCATGAAAAACAAAAATGTACAGTTAGAACTTACATTTATGGGACATAAAATTGTTTGTTCATTAAAACTTGAAGTTGATCTAAACTTCACAAAAGTAGATTCTTTCGCAAGATAAAAAAAAGTAGCTTGAACTTGGAATGCAAAAGGTTGAATTTTAGAAGAGATGGGACAAATAAAAGTTTCCATCTCCATGATTGGTTTCAAAAATGACTTCTAATGTAGGTAATACTACACCTTTTATAAAACAATATTGAATTAATTTTGAACAAATTAGATGGTCCAAAAGAAATGAAGAAACCATAGATATTAGGGTTTTGACTCTAGGGATAAAGTTTATCTAGGGATATTATATGTTTAAAGTTGATCTAGGGATATCATTAGGCATCCAAATTATGGTGTGGTTGCTATAGGATTCATGGGTTGAAAGCTAAAGAGGTTGCCCTAAACCATCCAACTACTCTAGGTCTTCAAGCTGCCAAAGAATTGAGTTAGCTAGTACGTAAGTGCTGATTTGTTTCGGCTAAAACAATTCATATTTCTTGGTATGATATACACCATAAAATAGTCCACCAACTAGGATAAATCATGATATTAATTATCAAAAGAATAATACGAAACTTAATTGCTTGGATTTTGCTAGTGATTACTTCAAATCAAGATCAAAATTGGAGTATGAATGCAGGTTCAAGGATATTCAACATTTCCCTATTGCCACTAATCAATAACTATACAACTTACCAAGATATGGTAAATTTCCTTTATATTCATTTATTCTGGACTATGCATTTATGAGAATATTGCATCCATTATACCTAAAATTTTAATTTAAGATGCATTCACTATATTCATAAAGATACAATAGAATCTTCACTAGTATTTTCTAACTTAATAACAACGTACCAAGATATGGTAAATTTCCTTTATATTCATTTATTATGGACTATGCATTTATGAGAATATTGCATCCATTATACTTGAAAATTTAATTTAAGATGCATTCACTATATTCCTAAATATACAACTGAATCTTCACTAGTATTTTCTAACTTAATATCATGTATTTTGAGACTGCAATGACCACAAATCTATACCTAAAAGCTGCCCAAAATATTTGTCCCAAATATTCTACAGGGTTTGATAGATTCAACAAATAACATGCTAAATTCTACAAGTATATCAACAAATATTCTACAGGGTTTGATAGATTCAACAAATAACATGATAAATGCTACAAGTATATCATTAGTTATTCTAGCAAAGTTTTCCTAGAATTACACCATTGCAGTGTTCCTCCTTGACCCATTTATGTTGTTAGAAAAAGTTACATGAAAGAATAAGTTGTAACAACCTCCTTAAACTCCATAAGGTACACTTGTTCCACATTACAACTACCAATTGTTAACCATAACCACTAACATCTAGGCTAGCACCATAATATCAAGCAAAACTCCAAAATATCAAATGCATCCCCTACTGTTGAAATTGTGAAAAAATTCACAAGTGAACACCCTTGCATGATGAGGGATAACACTTTGCATAGAAACATCAAAGTGCCAGGTGTAATCATACAACCAATGCAACCAATGCAGTCATGCTAGAGAACTTTATCAATTACATATATTTTTCCCTTGTGTTTGATTATCAAATAAAACAAATCCACTTAAAGATACCAAACCCATGCTAATTAAACAAACCAAAGATACCAAACCCATGTAATT
>LPNX011161163.1:118417-208388 GCA_001517045.1 Pseudotsuga menziesii | reverse complement strand
TATGTCAAATCAACAAGTTCACATGTATAAAAACATATATAACTATGTGATATCCATTATATGGATATCACTCTCCACATTCTCCTGGCGATTGACCTACATAACACATGCAACATATAATTATGATTCAATGTATAAATTTTATACTATAAATAAACTTAAATAAAAATACAATTTGAAGTTAAAATAATAAAAATGAATAAATATACCTGAGTGAGGCCAACACCCAAAGAGGTCACCACATCCACAGCCATGGAAGGTTGTACAATACATTTACCCACCTACAATTAAAATACCATTACTTAAACATTTAAAACATGTAATTTAAATGTAACTTAATTCAAATTTAAATAAAATGACAATTGTTTTTAATCATTAAAAAAACATTTAATCATTACTAAAACATTTCAAAAGGTGCTTGATTTACCTCCAAAAACTGATGATGAGAGGGGCCTAATACCCATGGTCCTAGGAGACGGGATCGGAACCTATGAACACAAACAAAATTTCAATCTTGAAAAAATGTGTCATGTCAATAATAAGAACATATAAGTTTATAGATATTTATGCAAATGTACCTCTTTAAATGGCCCTAGGTTAACACTAGAGTCGAACATAAAATCATGTTCATCCAAAATTTGGGTGAACTATAATTCAAACGAGTTCATTATATATTTAGATAAACTAACAAAACGAGATTTAACAATTATGAGGAAAACATAAAAGTTCTCACATACCTCCCCCATCCCTTCTTCCTCGCGATGGAGTAAATCAAACAATCCATCTCGACAATGGTTTGCATATGCCTCGGCATATTCAAGGCTCATTGAATCTACCTCATTGTCTGTTTTATAAGAAAAATGTGCACGATAATGAGCGCATGCTCTATGTTGATCCATGCCCACATCAATAGACATTAGAGCAGATGGTAAGTTGTCTCCTATGACGATTCTGACCTCTAGACCAATCTGAGAGCGTGCCTCCATCTCTAATCATAATGTAACAACTCTCTATGGCTGAGGCACCAATCGAGGTGTAGGCTTAGGCAACAATGGATCGCAATAGGCTCCTTCTCGTTCATACATCCTACCTTTTCCATCCCCGTAAAATTTGGACACATTTGTGTAATCTGGCTTCATGTTTAAAAAAAATCCGCATAAAAAAATCTCGCAAAATAATGTGGCACTTCATCATTCCATGGAAATATACCATAGGCAACCAAGAATCTCTCATATAAATGGTGTGCAATCTTGGGGTGCTTGAAATATTGAACCTTTAACATCTTCCACTTTGGTCCTTCTTTAAAATTAAACATTGAACTGACATCTGCTTTTGATACCCTCTTCTCTACATCAACCCACTTGTCAGGACCCATCACCTAAGACCTCCGCATTCACATCAAGTGAATAAAACAATCTGTTGTTGGGCCAATAGTTCTATAGGAACCAATAAACTTGCCTAAAGATTCCAAAAGTATTTGCAAGATTTGCTGACTCTCTGTTGGGAGTTCCAAGCTAGCAAGATCATCCCTCAATTTTTTATGGTGGGATGTACATTGTTCAAGGGTGATAGAAACGTCTTCATTTTCCCAAGGAAGAGCATCAGGTATATATGAAGGATAAATGGTCATGGGCTGACAACCATGTGCATGTTCAGTAGTATCCCTTCACCGACCTTGACCCTTTCTCCGAGCATCTGCATGATATTGCTCTTGGTCCCTTGAAACATCCTCAAAATCTCCACCCTCATTTTCTCCAAATGTATAACCCTCATTTTCTCTGAATTCATCATCATCCCCAGCCTCTACGAATGCATCATCATAACCCTCAGCATAACCACGATCCTCTACATTTACACATGTAATCATGTATAATAATTTAGTACATAAAGACACAAGCATATATATACACATGCAAATTAGTAATATATATAAATATATTATATGTGTGTGTGTGTGTGTGTGTGTAACATATTACCAATAAAATGTTGATGGTCCATTGGTCGTTCTCTAAAATAACGACTAGAAGAGGGAAAATAGTCATGAGATAATGAATCAAACACTCGACTAGACACAAAAGCTTGGCTACTCTCACGAGACAATCTATTACGTCGTGTCTCTACAAATAAAAATGCTAATGAAACTTAGTAAGATCAATGAACAAGACTTGAAACAAATATAAATATTCATGCATACTCATAAATTTTGCATGTGCATAAATTTCAAACACATACCTAATGTGTCTCGATATAATACTCTAGAATATCTAGATGATTCAGACCATCTTCGAGAGCGAACATTTGAAGTTATTTCAGTAGATGTAGGTGTGGTATTAGGCATCCTTGTCTCAGATGTCTCTATACATCTTCGACTTGAAGAATGAGTGACCACCTTGTCTCAATCGATCTCTACTATATATCTCCAATTAACATCAAAATAAGCACCAATGAACTAATGTAGTTTATCCCATAAAAAGTTTTTGAGGACAAGAAAAAAATAATTGAATATGCTTATTATGTATACAACATAATACAATCAATCCACATCAATTTATTAATCTTGTGGAAATGATGGTGAGGAAAAAATAAATAATTTAGAGCCCTTTTGTTGATGTACTTTGATTCATATGGAGTGTGTTACACACTAGAGCTACTTCGGTGTTCCTACAAGGCTAAGGACAGAGCAAGGGGTCAAAATATTTTATTGTATAAACCAAAGTGGGATTTATTATATGGATATAATGTTTGAGAGATTTTTACCCCTTGGAGTGAACATGGACAACACCTTTGGTTTTACTCTCAAAAGTACTTGGCTTAGTGGCTTTGCTGACTACCCCTTCGGTGTGATGAAGTCTCCACCATCTAGGGTTTTATGCCCATGGGTTGGTGCTCCAGGGCACACCTTTGTTGGAACAACCTACTATGTAACATGAACAACCAACATAAATTGATAGAACATACAATTGAACAGTAGAAAAAGATAAGATCTTAGAATATTGAACCAAGCATATACACAATATCATGATATCATTATTCATAGTTGTCATGGTAGGAAATTATCCTTGAACGGGGACACAAAAATTTCTAATAGGTACACAAGACATTTCTAATTAAGGGCCACACAATCTAGCTTTCTTGGGTTGTTCATAAAACTTCAAATGTGTAATAGAGCCTCCCTATGTAACAAAGTCTTTTATCAATCTATGAAGATATTAGTAATAGCTTGCACAAAAAATTAAAAACAAATATTTGATCAAATAAAGTTTGTTTTTTCACATAAGATTCGATATGTGTTGAGATCTTCAACAAGGGTTTATTGTACAAGATAATACTACAAAGGAAAGTTTTTAGATTATGAGAATACCACTTTTCATTGTTGGATCTCCCAACATTTGGACATCTTCAAGATTATTTTTTTCAAGAGCAAGGTCACCCGAAAGGGAAAAAGGGACATAATCAAAAGTCATGTGAGTAACCATTCTCAGAGGATGTAGATGGTTAGAATGCATAAAATCAATGAAAAACAATTACTAAAAAGTATATCAATCTTAAATGTTATAACCGTATAGGGTGGAAAATGAAAAATGTTAAAATGTTATAACCGTATATGGTTGTGGAACTGGATGCTTGCCATGAAATCCCCCCCCTTATACAATATGAAGTTATGAACTATTTACATGTGGTTGTGGAGAAAGGGCTTATAAAAAAGGCATCGTGGCAGAATGCATAGGGTATCCATCTGTTTGAAATAACTTATTAGCATAGATTGAGGTTTTGTTATATATACTTTCAATTCTTCCCTAGGTGAAATTAGTAATGTTTTCTCAATAGCAAGCAGTCTTGAATCAAACAATTGATCTGGAAGTGTGCCTTCTACGAGGAAAAGATCCCACAATTTATTTAGACACCATTTGCCTTGGAGTTTTGTCTTGCTTTGGCTTATTCACTTAAAAGGAGTGTAGGAACCATAAAAACCCATTCATGAAAGTCACAAAATTTATCTATTAAATTAATGTTATAAATGCAAGTGGTCAAGTTCATCTTGACAAAAAGTCAATCTGTTTGCAGAATTTGTGAAAGTCACATAATTTCTTACATTTGAAGAGCTCACTGTGAGATGTTAATCTATTTTCACATAGTAAACTCTCTGAAGGTTTAATAGGTAATAAGAAAAATATATTACATCTATTTGGACTCTTTAGGACAGCGAGCTTGAGCATCATCCTATTAGCAGAACAATGCAGTTTTATAATTGCAAACAAGAAGCAACTTCCACAAATGAAGGTTTTTTACTCTTGAATGAGCTCTAAGCTAGGATTTTGAATAATGATGATTGACATCATACCTTATGATTTTGCACCATCGCGAAGCCGCGAACGCAACGATAGCACCACCACGGAGCAACAACCGCACCACCACAAAGCCGTGAAGGATAGACACCACTACAAAGATGTGAAGGACAGGCACCACCACAAAGCACAAATGATAGACCTCATACAAAAACCCCTGATGGATGGGACAAACACCATGAAACACCACCGACAGACGGGCCAGTCACCACAAAGAACCATCGATGGATGGACAGGAACCATGATGATAGGAACTAAGAAGTGGACAAGAAGGCACCACGATGACAGGCACCAAGAAGCAACGAACATGCACCACGAAGCTACAAACAGGCACCAGCAGAAAGGCACCATGAAGCAGTGGATAGGCACCAGTGGATAGGCACCACAAAGCAACGGATAGGCACCACAGACAGGCACCACGAAGCATGGACATGCACCAGTGGAAAGGAACCACGAAGCAGTGTACAAGCACCATGAAGTAGAAAACAGGAACCAATGAACAGGCACCACAAAGTAGCGAACAGGAACCATGAAGAAGCAGACAGGAACCAACGGACAAGCACCACAGACAGACATCCTTGACAAATAGACAAACCGATGGATGGGCCAATGGACAGGGATGGACGGGCCAACAGACAAGAACTCCCCATTGCTCACAAGTGACTCCTCACAGAGACAGAGAGGGACAGATAGGGACGAAACATAACGATTCCCTCACAAGGACAGACCATAACGACCAAAAAAAGACAAAGTTGTAAATAGTTGTGTTCGACATATACATATATATAGTTTTTCGGCTGAGAATGTTTTTCTCCCGAAAACATTTTTTGGCTGAAAAATGTTCTGCCGGACATTATTTCTCCGGCCATCCTTACATAGCCCGCATAACGGGGTTGTCCGTTAACTTTAACATTCAGTCAAAATACTATTTCAGCCAAAAGTTAGATACATTATTTCGATTGAAAAAATAAATTAGTTCGGCTGAAAAACAAAAATAGTTTGTGCGAAAGTGGTTTAAATACGGATTTCGAAAGTGGATTCTCACAGACTAAACACCCACATTCATGATTTCACCCTCTACTTTCTGATAACTTGGGAATCACAATAGCTTCTTTCTTTATGGTTGTAGTCCCTTCTTCTGTCATGAGTGCATATGTAGTTCCTAGCTCTACTTGACCTTAGAACTTGGGAGTCACAATAGTTTCTTCCTTTATGGTCATTTTCCCTTCTTTTGTTGTGAGGGATGATGTAGTTTCCAACTCTACTTGATCTGAGAACTTGGGATTCGCAATAGATTCTTCCTTTATGGTCGTAGTCCCTTATTCTATCGTGAGTGCAGATGCAGTTCCCAACTCTACTTGACCTTAGAACTCGAGAGCCACAATAGCTTCTTCCTTTATGGTCGTAGTCCATTCTTTTGTTGTGAGGGTCATTGCAATTTCTAGCTCTACTTGATATGAGAACATCGGAGTCGCGATAACTTCTTCCTTTATGGTCGTAGTCCCTTCTTCTTGCTTTCTCTTGCTTGAGAATTTTGATGGCATAACTATTTCTTCTTCCTTCAACTCACTTAAGGGGTAGTAATAATGTGTCCTTGTATTTTCTTTGTCAACGTGCTTCGTACATTCCTCTTCTCGTTGTTGTATCATCAACATTTTCAATTCTTCAATTGATTTTTTTATGTCTTCAAGCTTTGTGATTTTTTTTCAATCTCTTCAAGTTGAATTCTTTTTATGTCTTCAAGATATTCATCTCTTCTTGATTTTTGGCCATACATGATCTCGTAGAAAGACGGAAACATGGTACTTCCACTATAAAAATAATGATTTATTTATTTTTTCAAAAAAATTAACTATTAAAAATAATATTTATATAATATTTTATTATTTAAAATAATAATACTATTATTATAAAAATATTAATAGTTTTTGGAAGAAAAATAAAAATATATATAATAATAATAGTTATTAATAATAATAATTTATTATTATTATATTATTTTGGTGGGAAATGGATAAGTATTAGGGTTTTGTGAAGAGTGATGGCATGGAAGAGGAGTAAAGGGTAACGGGTGGACAAGGTGTAATGGTATGGATGAATTTGTGGTTTTAAAATTATAATAATAAAACAATGGGCTATTTTTATAAAACCGTGGACTGGTTTGTTTTTTCTTTTCCTTTTTTCTTTTTTCTTTATCTTATTTGTATTTCCTTCTTTTTTCCTTTTTCCTTTTTTCTTCTCTTGCACGAGGAGCTTCCTTTATAATTGAATGGAACCACAAGCTTGTATTATTTTTATTCTACCATAAAAAAGTTATTTGACCATAGGTTAGCAAAAAAAATGCTTTGATACCCTTGTAAGGATACGACCTTACATGATTATCATAATATATATATATATATATATATGATGAATTGGTGATCTTTACAATAAATTCATGCGACTTATATATATGAAGAGACACCTTTAAACAATGTGTCCTTCTAATGCATACTTTTACATAAATAATTAATAACTAAACTAACTAATAATATAATGTAATTTTGGTATATTACACTTGACCCTTGGATTCAATAGCTAGTGGCCAACTTAACTCCTATCATGAATTTCCTTATCAATACAAATTTATGTGTGTCATAGAAATAAACCTATGCATCTCAACATTGAAAGTGAGAAAAGATAAATTCCTAGAATCCAAAATCACATTAAGGAGATATTTTTCATTGGTACATGGCCGAGCTGCATGACATTGATCATTACAAAGAAGGATCGCAAGATATCCTATGGTACCAAAGACAATTTTCTCGTAAACTAATTGTACCATCCCATCTTCACATTCTGGAGGGTATGTTTGAAGCATAACTGAATTGAGTTGATCCCTTCCCTCATCCCTCCTACGCAAATGATTTCATTAGATACCCAAGGAATATGAAGAATAATCACAGAGAGCAACCTTGTTGATTGAGGAGGAAAATGTGAGAGTCCAACTAATTTTATTAAAGGTGTGTACAACACAACTCTACATTTTTGAATTTATGTAAATCAAGCCTCTATATTCAGAGATCCGACTGTGGAAGTTTACCAATTCTTTTTATTTTGTGTGGATTCCATTACTATGTTTCTTGTCATTTAATAACTAGCATCTATCTGTGACATTTGGTATACATTTCTCCATAGATCTGCATTGTGTTACCTCTCCTCCACTTCCAAGAGTCATAATATTGGTTTCCACCATGATCGCCTCCAGAGCAAGAGATTTGTTTATGCACAGGATGATAATTAGGGTTATTTTAACTGATACTCATGGAATCAATACCAAATAGGTATTTGATTGCAATATTTTCATCATTGCCATGCTTTTTCCATTGTAAGGGGGGCAATTCTAAGATTGGGAAGTCGTTTATGAGCCATTTCTTCGAAATTCGAAACATGTGGTGAACTAAATCATTCCATATATTGCACTATGGTTTCTTATATTGTCATTACCACATGAAATACCACATCAAAAGTGCAAGTGTTGAAATAAAAAACTATGTGCTAATTCTATAGACCATGGTTAGAAGAAATCCCACACGTGAGTGAGGAGAAACCTATGACTGCTACTTGAATAATTCGCAATGGAGAAGGATTTGTAAGAGGCGAGTTACCCTTTTATGACCATATTATGGTTTCTAGTGTCATCAATCCACAAAAACAAAGAGGACTAAAAGAGGACTTGGGAATTTCAATGGCTTGTAGAGTGAGGCACTATGTATTAAGCATATATATTCTTGATTTATAGTGCAGTTTTTTATTAAATGGGGTTAAGTTAGGTTGGAACACTGAAGTACAATTGTGTTTTACACTTTACATCCTTAATTGAAGGTCCCTTGGTTTAATAGTTGAATGTTGCTTGGATTTTTAGTTCCACATGAATGAAATAATAAAGTAGGTTTTTTTAGTTAATACATCACTTTTGGTTTCACAGTTGTTAGGGTGTTTAATTTGTAAAGTTATGAAGTGGATGGACATCGACTCTATATACATATTCTTTTCTTAATTGAGAATATTGTAAGGGAAATTTACTGTAGAAATTGTCATTATGTCACATAAATTATTGTATAGCTTACATTAGTGTAGAGTCTTAGACGTACACTTTGTATGAGAAAGGCTATTATCGAAGATTGTCATTATTTGTAGTGTAGTTTGCATACTCTCTTTAAAGACAGATTTGTTGTAGAAGATGTTGGGATATTATTAAACCCACTCATAACTTAGGATAAAATATTTATTCATTATTTGATTAAATTCCTGCCCACTAGATAATTAGTTGGCATCCACTTGCACCTTAAAGTCAACACATGCCATCTATACCCCAGGAATGCTTTATTTCTAATTCTAGGTTGATATTGACCACTTTATGGACTCCCAGAATTAGTAAATGTGATTTCCTGCAGATTCTTCCTTTTTCTTCTTTTATGCAATTTTTATGTGGATAAGGTAAAGCTAGTTAACTAGGAAACTGGTATCTTTTGTTGCCAACCCATCTACCATGATTTTCTCTCCATTTTCTAGGATTAGCATGTTTTTCCATCACTCTTAACAACTCACTCATGATTTTTCTAATTCGTGAGGTCCTTGAATTATTTGGGAAGTGATTTAGCCACCTATGGGGGTTTATCATATTTGGTAAGTTTGATTTATGAGCTCGAAATTAGTTTTCTTCCATCAAATCAAATCTCCTTTATAAGGATGTATTGCCATTGTAATAATATCAATTATCATTTATTGATCATTCATTAATGTGTGTTCATTAATTCCTCTTATTCTCTCTTTATGCTAACTCTCTGCAATTCCTAGTGAGGTTAATTGTGTGCTTAGATTCTTAGCTTGTTTATGGAATTCATGTTGCCATCAAGGATTTGGAATTATGACATGGTATTAGAGCGGAAGGTTTTCCAATCCATCAAGGCTCTACATGATATCAAGAACTTCAAGCTCTGACATGGTATCAGATCCTAGGATATCAAAGCTTTGACATGGTATCAGATCTTTGGGAGCTCATCAATTAATTCTCCTTTTAGATTTGTAGGTTTATTTGCAGGTGCAACAAATTCAATATGGATTCAAACTTTCCTCTACTATATCCTTTCAACTATGTTTATTGGAAGCCAAATATGAGCGCATACTTGAAGAGGAAATGTATCCTTGATGTCTCCATTGGTGCTTTGAGCAAACCTGAGTCTTATATACATCATCTCATAGATTATGCTGAATATCCATTTGAGCTTTGGAAAAATTTGGAAAAATCTTTTGGTGTGTAGGAAGTAGAAGATGAAGCATGGAGTGAGCCCATCATCTCCTCATGTGCTCTCTCTCAAGATGTATTGGCCTTTACATTATCTGATGAAGTTATTTATGATGAAGAAGTTTCTCATACAGTTCATGTTGATGCTACCCTGTTTGATTCGAATGCTTCCTCCTTCAATGAAGAAGCAAATATTAAATAAAAATATTTTTTTTTTGTGCCTCTTGAAGATACTGATGATGAAAAAGAACTTACAAATGGATATTCTATTTTTATTTATGATGATTCACTCACACATTCATTGTTCTATATTCCTTCTATCTTATATTCTGAGATCTATGTGCCAGATCCTTCACACTTTGTGCATAACTCACTCATTGATAATGCACAACCCAATGAATTCCAAGATGTTTGCTTAGCCATATCAAGTCCTATTAGTGTCTTTCCACTTACCTTACTTGATCTCATGTGCTTCTGCATCTCCTCCTTTTTTCTTGGCATCAATACTCGGAGCCTCTTTGAATATTTTGAACATCTCCTTCCTTCCTCCTTTCATACTTTGACTACAAAGGATTCATTATCAGTGTATTCCCATGAGTCTACTGATATGCTTATATGTGTTCTTTTGGATTCCTTGGAAGATAGATAAACCCATGGATCCCATGCCTTCACACTCTTTGATCCTATTCCTTCTCTGCGTTCCTACATGATCACTTGCACACATCCGCTCTATGTAAATGAAGTTGGATACCTCATACATTCACTTGGAATATTATTTCACCTATATGGAGCTGATTTCATCTCTATTGGTTCAATGTTCAAGTCATTACATCATCTTGGATCTGATTACAACTCTCAAGATATTTCACATCATTGGATCTCAGTTCTTGTACATGGTCCTAGTTTCCATCCTACAGCTGTCCTTGATCCAGGTGAGCAGATTTCTCTTCTTCCCAAGAAGAAGTGTAACACCCTAGTTTTGACCCCGTTTGCATTAAATGTATATGATGTATATATATTGTAATTAATTGTGGTGTCAAGCTAAAGGAAAAATCCCCACCATCGATTTAGCATTTAATGTTTCGGCGATTAAAATCGTCACCGATGGTATATCGTGATATCCGACACATTATAGTTTTGGCATCATGTAAATATGCACTTTAATTAAAATAAACCCCAACCAGCTATGTCAATGCAACCATGATGAAAAGTGCATGATTTTCAGGGAAATTATTAAAATTTGGGCCAATGGGGAAAATCCAAGTGTCAGCTATTAAACCCATTTAGTTGTCACCCACCCTTTTGACTTACTCACTTTCCCTTGTGTCAATCAGTCAACTACCAATTTAAAAACCTCTGTTATTAGTTGGGCAGTTATTGCTGAGAAGTGGTGTGTGGCAGGACTGTCAGTCATTGCTCACATGCACACTCCACCAACAGACTCTTTCACCCTCACTTGGGCATTCTTCCATTCTTTCCCATCCTCATGCAGAGACAGTCGTTTTTCTCCTCATGCACAGGTCTTGGCATTTTACTCATGCAGAGAGCTAGGAGAGCGACCTCACGGGCACGATTTTGCTGTGTGTCTGAATTTCGTGGTTGGGGAATTTTGTGGTGTGTGTGAATTTTGTGGTTGGGGGATTTTTCTGTACGTATTTCTCTTCATTGTGGGTCTAACCGTGTGAATTCATCTCCACGTGGGTTGTTTTTCCTTCCTCACGCAGCTGAGAAATCGATTGTCATTGGTTTCCCCATGAATTTTGGTTTGCTGTGGGTTCATTTACATTTTTGGGTTGCTATGGGTTCTTATTGAGTCGTTTTGGCCATGATAGGGCCAAGAATGACTCAGGAATTGAATTCCCCAGTCAGAGCTATGTATTACCTAAATTGTCACCTTGGTTGTTCAGTGGTGTTTGATTTTCTTCCCTAGAGCTGTGAATTGCTTGTTTTGCTGTGTGTATGCAGTGGTTGGTCTTGGATTGTGTTGGAGTGGGAATGAAGGCTTGGTATGCTTGATAAACCTGGTGTGTTTGGGATCCACATAGACAGAGCTAAAGGGATGGTTTTCTTCTCCACAACCCTTGAATAGCACTGGAAGGGAAGTCAAGGCCTAAGGGACTGTGTAGCAGAGAAGGGACTGATTCCTTGTGTTGGGTGTGTGTGGGTGTCCTAGAAGTCAGGCTAGTTCTGGTGTAGGTGTCCTTAGCTCTTCAGTGAGCCCACCAGCTTAGCATTCAGCTTTTCCCAGCTCCCTGATGGCCTGATAAACCCAACTGTGTTGGCTTGGCTAATTTGTGTACCTTTGGCTATGTGTGAGCCTACTTAGTTCCTTATTCCTTGGGAAATCATGCCCAGCTCAGGGGTGGCAGTGTTGCTGAGAGATTAAGGAGCACACTGGCCTATGCTCGGGTGGAACATTGCAGCAATGTAGCTAGTTGCAGGACAAGCTCTTCATAAGATAAGTATTCTTCTGTTCAATCTCTGCAATCATATTTGATGTTTAATGAATTACGATGAACATGTTGAATGCCTGAATGTATGTTTTTCTTTCACTGTATGCTGAATAATTATGCATCTCTGCATGTTTTACTTCAAAGAATTTCAGTTTTTATGTATGTACATGTTCATGGGGCTAGTTTCCCGGATAGTTAATGGTATGGTAGCGTCTTCTTCGTCGGTCGGAGGGTTGGGGATGTTACAAGAATATTCCTGTAGACATCAGCATTTAGTTTGGATCAGCATCAACAACATGTTTTGGTTTGCCTCTCATGTCCTTTCTTGAGGGAGGATTTTCCCCATGTGGTTTTGCCTCTTTCCTCAACTTTTTGGACATAATAATTGTTAAAGGGTGACCATATCCTTGTTGTTGGGCCCTAGATACACCTATATTTTTGACATACCATCATAAATTCAGACTTAAAGGGGAGTGTTGGGATATTATTAAACCCACTCATAATTTAGGATGATTTAATCATTATTTGATTAAATTCCTACCCACTAGCTAATTAGTTGGAATCCACTTGCACATTAAAGTCAACACATTCCATCTATACCCCATGAATGATTTATTTCTGATTCTAGGTTGATCTTGACCACTTTATGGACTCCCAGAGTTAGTAATTATGATTTCCTGCAGATTCTGCCTTATTATGCTTTTATCCAACTTTTATGTGGATAAGGTAAAGCTAGTTAACTAGGAAGTCGGTACCTTGTGTTGCCAACCTATCCTCCATGATTTTCTTTCCATTTTCCAGGATTAAGATGTTTTTCCATCACTCTTGACAACTCACTCATGATTTTTCTAATTTGTGAGGTCCTTGAATGATTTGGGAAGAGCTTTAGCCACCTATGGGGGTTTATCATATTCGGTAAGTCTGATTTTTGAGCTAGCAATGAGTTGTCTTACATCAACTCAAATATCCTTTATAAGGATGTATTACCATTGTAATAATATAAATAATCATTTATTGATCATTCATCAATGTTTGTTCATTAATCCTCTTCTTCTCTCGTTATGCTAATTATTTACAATTCCTAGTGAGGTTAATTGTGTGCTTAGATTCTTAGCTTGTTTATGGAATTCATGTTGCCATCAAGGATTTAGAATTCTGACAGAAGATATAAATTTTTGCAAAGATTGTTATTGCAGATATCGTGAGAAGGGAGGTTGTTTTGCAAGGAGCAATTGGTAGTAGAAATATATTGACTTTTGTTTTGTGTACATAGGTTTTTGTGTTTCAATGGTCTTGAATCCACATTGAAGCATCAATCATCAAATAAATATGAGGTAAACTATCTATTTTAATAGGAAACATTATGTGTAATCTGCAAACAATTATTTTGTAAGTTCACTTTTCATCTGGTACTTGCAAGTAGTTATTTTTATGAGGATTAAACTAAGTTGAATTGAGTTGAATTGTGTTTGTATTTGGGTGCATTCTTGATTGTATCTAATTCCATTTCATTTTCTAAGTTTGAGACTTCAATTGTTGAGATTTTTGTAAAAGGGTGGATTTTCTAGAATCCCTTCTTTATTTGAGTGAGTCTTTAGTCACAGTTTATCAATGGTTTAGTAGAGTTATTGAACACTCTACTTCTCTCTTCTGTTGACAAAACTATCATGGTCGACAAGACAACTCTCACTTATATGATAGATTATGTAGAAGATTCACAAGATGAACTTGAGTTTCTATAGCTTGATTCATAGCTCAAACAAGAAGAAATGCAATCTAAACTTGTTCTTGTTCAGTGACAATCTTCCTTGTGTTTTCTTTCAACAAAATGCACATAATAAAGCCACTTCATAAGCACATAATCAAATCAGTGGCTCCACTTTAGGAGAAAAAGAAAAAAGAAGATGATGTTTTACATACACATGTTTAGCTTGTTATTTCCTATCCCATCATCATACCTTGGGAATAAATTGTACACAACAAGCACATAACTGGTCTTGGATACGATAGCCATTTCATATTCATGATTACTTGAAGACAATCGATTTTTAAAGTGATGGGTTATTGAAAGAAATTTAATATTCCCCTACTCTAATTCATAGTTCAAAATGCCAACATTATGATCTAGTTGGCCATATGAAATATTCGTGTTTTGGCATTAACCCTTGTGAGCATTACAAAAATCATATCCACTCATTAGACAAATGCTTCATGTTGAAGTATCTGACAATAGATTCAGATTCATTATGGGTGGACTGATTCTTGGCAATGGTAATCAATGACCAATAATATATATGTCATACCAAATATTTTATTCTTGAGTAATGACACATATTATAGTTGAGAAATTTTCTTCTTCTCACCTTGTTCCTGATAGGGGGGATGAAAGATAGTTAGAAATAAGTGAACAAGAACAAGAAAATGGGAACATGCGAGCCTAAATAGAGGCAGATCCATAGACAAAACCTTGTTCCAATTGTCAAAGCCTTGATCCAGATCCACCTATCTAGAGTCAAAGCTACAACCAGAGCTAGAGCCATAGTTATATGCATGTTCCACATGAGGAACTGCTCAACCTTTGAGCCAAGTTTCAGAGGGAACTATGGAGTGAGAACCAGAGTTAGTGCAAATTTCCAGAGGGAATCATAGATAAAAAAAAAATTATTTCCAAGTTCCAGATTTTGTGGTCATCCTGAAGCCACCCATTTAGTAGAAGACATCATCTTCAACTAAATTTAAATTCAGACAACACCTTCATCCATTTATAGCTCCATATTTTAGCTCTCTGCTTGGAATCCAATGGGGGATTATTGGAAATATTAATCCTTTGAGGGTTAATTATTGTTATATTTTGAATTATTATGCACATACATTCCAAGGGTGACGTGTGAATGTGAATATTCATTCGGAGTCTAAGAGACTCCTTGGAATTCGGAAATCAAGGGTCATCTCAATGTATTTATATGTACATATTTTAATGAGAATAAGAAACTCAAGCTTATCCATTTTATAATTTGTGTTTTCTACTTGTTTCCCATTCAATTATTGGGAACTCCAACATTTTAGGAGAACCCTATATATGGAAACTTCATGCTATTTATGAGTCTAGGCCACATAGTATCATTTTCACTTTGGGAGGTTAAATCTACAGGGTACCCAATGTAGTTCTATCTAAGCCAGTTTCCTTGATCTCAGTAAAGCAGTGTTGGAAGGTAAACTATTAGAACAATAAGTTTTTCCTCTTCATGGTTCGATCAGAAGGTGGAAATAAGGTCGATGCAACCACCACATCCTTAGTGTGATGTCTCTCTACACAACAGAAGGAAGTGGACAAGATTGTACAAGAATACGATATCTTTGCATCACCTAAGGGGGTGCCTCTGCACTACAAGGTCAAACAATCAATTGATTTGATACCTAGTTCTCCCTTACCTAATGTCCTGATATAAAGTTTCTCTCTTCTAGAGAATGAGGAAATAAACTGTCAGATTCAAGAGCTCATCAAAAGGGAACATTTGCAACACATTCAATAAGTCCTAAGAACCATGTGACAACATAAGTTATATGCCAATTTATAGAAATGTTCATTCAACATAGAGAGAATTAAATATCTTAGATACATCATGGATGAACATGGGGTTCATGTGGACCTAAACAAGATCCAATTCATGAATGATTGGTTAGCCTCGATGACTCTAATAAAACTTCATAGCTTCTTGTGATTTACCAACTTTTACCAAAGGTTTGTGTTGGATTTATCTCATATTACTTGGCCCTTAATCCAAGTGACCAAGGGTGGACCCAAAACCAAGTTCACGTGGGGTGTGTCACATTAGAAATCATTTGAGGATCTGAATCATGCCCCTACTTGGCTCAAATCCTCTCCTTGCTAGTCTTGCAATTTCAAGATTGAGACAATTTCCTCTGACTATGGTATTGGTGTAGTCCACACTTAGCATGGACATCCTATGGATTATCATAACAAGAGACTCTCTAATTATTTCATCGGTATCCCACCTATGACAAGGAGATATACTCCATACTTCAGACTTGTCACAATTGGAAATACTACAGCCTAAGGAAGGAGAAATTCATCCACACTTATCACAAGCCCTTGTAATTCATGAAAACACAAGGAAAGTTACAAAATGATTACCATCATAAGTGGTCCACATACCTACAATAGATCCACGTTAACATCAAATAATAGAAAGGAAACAACATGTTATATAACTTGACGAGAACCCTCTAGAGTTCTCATTTTTTTATAAGCTATATTGAGTAGTTATTTTTACCCTCAAATTGAAAAGTGGTGCTACTTGTAGCACCCTTTTTTTTCTGGGGATAAAATTACAATTTTTTAAATCCCCGGCGTATTCGGTTGTGATCAACACCACAAATCAACCACCGAATTGAAAAGTCGTGCTCCTAGAATCACCCTCTTTTTTTTCAGGGAAAAAATTACGCCTTGTTTGAAACTGTGGCCTTAACAACCGACACTATTGCAACCAAAACCTGAAAATCAACCCTTGAATAGAAAACTAATTCTATCATGCAACCCTCATTTTTCTTTTTGAGGTCAAAATTACAACTTAGTTAGTATCATGGGCTTAACAACTAGTATCGATGCAACAAAAATGTTAAAGCCAACCCTCGAATCGAAAATAGGTGCTAGAAGTGGAAACTCTTTCTTCTTTAGGATTAAAATTACACAAGTTTTCAAAATATAATTCCAAAAATAATTTAAATTTATTTTTAAAAATAACTTTAAAAGAAAAAAATTATTTTAAATAAAAAATACTATAAAAAATAAAATAAAATATATAATCGCAATTTAAAAATAAAACTTAATATGTCAAAATACAATTAAAATAATAAATAACCAAAAATTTCAAAACAACCATTAAAAAAAACAAGAAAAATACAAAAAAAATTATCAAACAAACTAAAAATATATATAATATAAAACAAAACCATATTTTAAAATACATTGCAACATCAACATATACATATATAAAATACTTAAAACAATATTTTAAAATAAAAATATTATAATAGATTAAAATATATACATATAAAATACATACTTACAACAATATTTTAAACAAGTGAAATAGCAGCAAGGCTGCTTATACCTGCCTCTTAGAAATATTTTATTGTGATATTGTATATAGTTTAAAGCTAAAAGTTAAAGAAATTATGAAACATTCAAACTTGAAACAATGTATTACTTGTTGCCATGGTACTTATATTTCTATGTGAGATTACTTGTTGTTTATAGGTTGTTGCATTACTTGTTACTTCTTGTAACTGTCATTGTTTATATTTCTATGTGTATATCAATTAATTAGTTATTAAGTAAGTCCTTGAAATTAAAGATCCAAAATGAGTTTACTTGTCTTTGTGAATAGGAGAACTTTTGTCACTACCAATAGTTGAGATAAGCAACATAGATGCCTAGTACTTGGCTCTTAAAAATAGTTTAGCCACAGGTATAATAATATAATAATACATATTATTTTTCTTTTGTTACTAGTAATACATATTTTTTTTTATTTTTATTTTTATAAGAGGAACCAGGTTAAAATAAAAATTCATGACTTTATTTTAATGGTTTATAGTGGGTTATATTAGTTAAAAAGATTTAAAAATGAAAAAAAATATGATTCTTCCATCATTAACCATTAAGCATTAAAAATTTAATAAAAGAAGCTTAATATTAAATATAAATATTATGACAAAATCTTATTAAAAAAAAAAAATTATAAAAAAAAAATTTAAAATAAATTACAATGTCGTGTATATGAAATATAATATATGAACAATATAAAATCCAGCGAGGATCTAATTAACCTATAAATTCATGGGAATCAAGATGCTCCAGTGATGATCCAACAAACCTATATATAATTACACCTCGCGGGAGCATATTAAAATAAGAATAGAACTTGTTTTATGATATCCTCGTATATGTTTCCTCAAAACATTGTCAAGTCTGCTATAACCCTGTGTTCGGTCTGCTATTCATTGTTCCCATTGTAACATGTATTTGTTCTGATAGAGCGGCAACTAATTCGATTCCTTGGTGTGCTCATGTTAAGTATATGCATTGCTTAAGGTTTCATTTTTTTCGCTGCCTTGTTCACTCTATTCCATATGGAGTCTGCGTTTGGATTCAACGTCTGCACTATAGCTTATTCTCTGGGTGGTTCTTCTGATGTGCCTTCAATGTTCTTTTCAAAAAATCATGCCTCTGTATCCAAGAACACAAATGCACTAAGGTCATGCATGCTTGAAACAAGTGTTAAACCTGGAAAAAATCGTAACATGATGTTTTAATACGTGGCTGCAATAGTGTTAATACGTGTGGTTCACTGGGAAACTTACTTTTTCATAAATTATAATGGTATTGCAATTATGTTTTCTTTATTATAAAACATCTAATTTCATTCTAGATATTGCAAATCATATAATACACAAATTTACATGGATATTTTTATTGGCTTTGTTATATTCTTTCTATATATCATTGTTTAGTTTGTTAGCGAAGTGTAACAAACATTAGTAATCAGCTTGGCACATTGTATGCCCTATTTGTAGTGTCTTTTCTTACTCGCTAACTTAGGCAGGATGGAAACGTATTCTCTAACACTTGGCAAGGCTCTGTGTTGTGTGTCATTCACCGAGCAGTTCCTATGTCTGAAGCTTAAAGGTGGCGGTCTCTCATTTTTTTTCAATGTCTGAATCCATCTCAATCTTACAGCAGCAATATGGAATCATATTTTTCCCTGTATTCCATTCCATGCTCTGCATATGAAAGTTGCAAGACAGAGAAATTAGAGGAGCAGTATTCTTTGAAATAACAGGCAACGTTTATTCATCATCAGCTATGGTATTGTGAACTTAGAAACGGGAAGCACCACAAGTCGTCACTAAGGTTTGCAGCTTGAAGCTGAGTTGATGGCCATGGTTATACATTCTGTTCTATAGAAATATATTCAGCAGATTTTTGGAGATGCAACGTCGAGTAAAAGGTTTATATAAGAATATTTGCCCTTCAATTATTTCTGCAACATTAGCCAACGCTTAGCCAGCAGCATGATGAGGGAAGAGACCAAGATCCGTATCTTCATTTTCTGGTTTCTTAAAAGTGAATTCTTCGTAGTATTTTTGAGGTTTACATCAAATGAATGAATTACTTTAGCCTGTCGTAAGGGTTTGAATGTTGATTTCTCATTAATTTTAATATTGATTTCTATGATAGGGCTCTTTGCACAATAGTAGAAGACTTGCGGCTGCAGTTTGAGTTGGAAAAGCCTGATTCTGCCACGGGAGATTATGCTCGCAATTTCGTTGAGTTCTGTTGTTTCAAAATGCTTTCATCTTCAAATCCATATATCAATCAATTGAGTGACAGGTATTTTACTTGTCTAACGTTTGATATGATGCTCGCCTGGAAATCTCCAAGTGCCACGGCCGAGAAAGAGGAGGACGAGAAGGAGAGATCTGAATGTTTGGCCAAGGAGAAGCAGGAAATGTCATCTGAAATTGCAGCTAAAATTGACGACGAGGAATCCTCACTTTTTTATTCTGACTTGATGCCTATGCTAGTTAGTCATGGCGCTTTGTTTTCAATACAGATAATAATGTTTTTGGGTGTGTATATGTGGATTCTGGTTTCAATATTGATTGTATTCTGATTTCAAGATTGGTCCCTCTAGGTATTAACTTATTTCCAATTGTGTCATAGACAGGCGGCCTTGAAAATAGACATTCAAATACACGGTCAATAGGCAGCTATTGTAGACTGTAATTATTACATCAAATCCTTTAATCTCGGTTCTATGAATCGAGTTACGGTGAGGCGGATATAATGGTGTCAGCAAGCAATTCATGGGAGGAGGGAGGCCTGGGAACTCGCCTGAGCCACGATCTTGTAAAAGAATCGATGAAGGCCATATCCCGCATTGATTCGGATTTGGAATGGAAAATTAAAGCCATTGTAGCCCTCCCCAATCCCCCCGATCTGGATGTCTCACTCTGCAACACTGCCAAGGTCGGCTTAGCTCAGACTTAATTCTTCCTTTTGTGAATTAAAGTTTTACACATTTGCAGTCTAAACAAGTTGCATCGATTAATTAACGCAGGCTGCAATGGAGGCCGAGGCTGCAATAAGAAAAAACATGAAGGAAGTGAAAAATAGCAATCATCAAAATGAAGAAGAAATAATTTAGTTTTGTTACAGGTAGAACCGCTATCGGCTATCTCCGTAATCTGGCCAAAGGCGACACACGGGAACAAACAGGTGAGAACCTTCCACAAATTCCATGTGGATATAGTCAGATAGATCCATATTGCGATTGATGCAACTGCTGTAATGAACATCTAGATGACAATTGTCACATGGAGTTGGGTGGCAACGAGCCCAGAACAACTAGCTCTGATGGTACCACTTGCTATAACAGATGGCAATGGGATATAATTTTCATTTTTTTAATTTTATTATTATGATGTCATGTTGCCACATGTCAACTCAAATCCAGATACCAAATTCCAAAGTTTACATCATCTTCTATCCACCAATAAGTTGTTTACAAAATAATTTTTTAACAAAATTAAAAAAAAATATTTTACAAATCCTTAAGTTATACTTTACAAAACATATTTTAATTTTTTATACTTGCCTCAAAAGAGAGCAACTAATACAAAGTCAAAAGAGTTTGACTTGCAATCGATTACAATATACCTGCTGAGGCAGGTATAAAAAAGTAAAACTTTAAAATGTTTTATTAAATATATTATAAAAACTAACTTGATATCTCATCTCAAGAATGTAAATAGAATATTATAAAGACGATGTAAAAATAATATATTTTCAACACAATGCAAATGTTAATATTTGATGTAACTTGTATGTAAGATAATCAGAAGACAATGGAAATGGGGTATAAATGGGGGTGGGTGATTGCCCACCACCCACATGCTTCTTTAAGCCGTGGATGGGTGGTGGGGGTGATTCTCCAAATCACCCATCTTTTAATACCATTTTCATTATATTAAAATAGAATATTCTAAAGACAATATAAAAATAATATATTTTAACTACAATGCAAACGTTAATATTTAATGTAACTTGTGTGTAAGATAATTGGAAGACAATGGAAATGAGGTATAAATGGGTGGAAGGGTGATTTTTTTGAATCGCCTACCTCTTTTATATCTATTTGCATTATATTAAAAAATAAAAATGTTTGTATTGTGTTTTTTTTTTAATTTTAAATTTATTTATTTTTATGTTATAGGCGTTTTTACAATGAAAGAAGCAGTTTTAAAAGATTTTTTGTCTTTTTGGCTATTAACATTTTGACATGTGTTGTTTGGTAATTGGTAAGTTTAGCTACAACATGCCATGGTTAAAATTTCTGGTTCTTATATCCCGTGATCCGACAGGGATCGAATAACGCGGCATGGAGTTGATCGATTAAGTACACATTCTGAAAATGCTCAGGCTTTATTCTATCTGTTCGTATTATTTCTGCGTAACTTTTTTCTCCGCCAAGTCCATCCTTATTTTAAACTCCCTCTGAGTTATTTCTAATGGGTTTACCTCTAAATTTATCGGATATTGTGGCCTGTAAATTGGTATGTCGATCAATTGTTGTTTTTACTTTAATGCACTTCAGTTGGGTCCCTGATTGTGCAATCTCAATTTCAGAACTTCTGTCCCATAGACCACAAGTGTCTTGTGTTATACGACCGGTGTTGTGCATGAATGGATTGATGGACTCAATGAATTGATTTTGAGTTGATGTTTACTATGTTTTTTTGACAGGTGGCTCGTGTGTTTTCATTACACTTCTATTGATGGACTCAATGGATTGATTTTCAGTTGCAAATCCTTCTTCCTAGTTGGTGTTTACCATGTTTTTCTGACAGGTGGCTTGCGTGTGTTTTCACTACACTTCTATCTATTGTCCTAAACGACCGGTCCTAGAAATTATTTTTTTACAGGCTTTCAGACTATTTTGCAATTCATTTCTCTCAATTCTGCATAGCCCTTGCCAAGATTTTGTGAGTTTCAGTTCATCAGTTTATTTGGGTTTATGCTAAGATTTTTTGTAGCACTTTTCTGCGTTTAGGCTCTTAGTTTGGGGTCAATTTGGTCATGGTTTTGTTTCACTGCTGGTTCAGTCGATGAAACACACTTTTCCCATGTCCCTTCATTCGCAATAATGCTTCATCAATGCATTGTTGCTCCATTAGTGCAAGAAAGTTTGTCATTTGAGATAAACATGGGGCTATATATTCTATGTTGCTCATCTTATGACGATCTCCAAGATCTTCTTACAATATTTGATTTACCGAATTCACTGCTGCACTGCCTTTGCTTTCCACATATAAACGGGCCTTCATGTAAGTGACTATTTCTTACTATTTTCCTTTGTTTTTCTTATATTGATTTTGCTGTGTTTCATTTATACTTCGAGTTTCCATCAAAAGATTTCACACCTTGTTAAATTTGCAAGTATTCCTTAGTTCTTCATTTAGTCTTCTTATTAGATGGTGAAACATCGTTGCTATGCTTTAATTGAATGAGACTCTTGCTTTGTTGCAAAAATATTGTGACATGTATTGGTTATGTCATGCCTATCAATAAAATGCAGGTATTAGTTTTTGTCTAATTGAAAATGTTTCTTATCAGATGGTGAAACACCCTTGATGTGTTTTAATTGACTCTTACTCCTACTCTGTTGCAAAAGGGTTGTGACTTGTATTGGTTATGTAGCTTCATAATGGTGTGATACTCGTGCTATGTCAAAAAAATTATAGGTATTAGTTTTTATGATATACTTGTTTTAGGTAAGGAACTCAACCTAAAGCTGCAAGGTCACTACAAAGCTTTGTTGATATGTCTTTCATTATTGTTCTCCAGTACTGGTCAATGGAAAACTATTGTTTAAAGCTTACATCGTCAACTACCCATTTGACCAGGTCGATATACAGAATGAAACCAAGTTTAGAGACCAAATCTCCACCAAATTTAGAGGCAGATCAATGAAAAATAACACAGAGCGAGTTTAAAATAAGGATGGACTTAGCAGAGGAATAAATTTTGCGAAAAAAATATGAACAGTGAAAATAAAACTTGAAAATCGAATTTTTCCAGTTTCCGATACCCAAACATTGATAATCAGAAATAGGAACTTCGACATTTCTTTATTTGAAAATAAAATACTTCCGAGATTCGAAATGTCACAAATCGGATCTTGGGGAATACATATGGTGTTCTTTATTGGAAAACATAGGACAGAATTTCTACAATCCGAAATGTCGCAAAATCAGAAATCGGAACATAGGATGTTCCTTATTCGCAAATCCTAAATTGGGGAATTGAAAACCAAAACATATGGTGTTCCTTATGGGAAAACATAGGACATAGATCTTTGGATTCCGAAATGTCAAAAATCAGAAATAGGAACATGGACATGTTCGTATTTGAACACATAGGATTTCTGGATATGTCACAAAATAAAAAATCAGAACATAGCATGTTCCTTATTGGAAAACACAGGACATAGATTTCCGAGTTCCGAAATGTCAGAAATCGGAAATAGGAACATGGACATGTTCGTATTTGAACACATAGGATTCATGGATATGTCGCAAAATTGGAAATCGGAACATAACATGTTCCTTATTTTCACATGTAGGATTTTCAGAATCTGAAATGTCGAAAATTGGAACATATGGCGTTCTTTCTTGGAAAACATAGTATTTCTAGATTCTGAAATGTCGAATATTGCAAATCGGAACATGGAGATGTTCCTTATTTGAAACAATAGGATTTACGAATTCTGAAATGTCAGAAATTGGGGAATGGCAGATCGGAACATACGATGTCCCTTATTGGATAATATAGTATTTACCGATATACCTAAATAACCCAAGCTGTCAAAAATCATGACAGAAGAAGTGTCTGCATCCTTAAGAACTCAAGGATAAGGATAAGGATATGGCAATGTGGTGGTGCATTGAAAAGCTAGCTTGTGAAGCAAGCCACGATTTGGTACAATTTGAGTGACAATGTCTTGCTATCAAATACCGCTGATTTGAGTGATAATGTATTTTTCTTCTTCTTGCAAATCGTATCAATTTAGAAGCCACAATATCCACAATCAGGGAATGCCATACTAGAACATACAGTGTTCCTTATTGGATAGTACCGTATTTCCTTTCGATACATTTATAGCTCAAACATATACAAACTTGTTGCATCTGCAACTTTTTCCCCAAATTTCTTAAATTTTGGTCCCCTCCTCATGATTTAGCGTTGTTTTTAAGCGTTTGATCCTTGAATGTTTTTTGGGTCATGCTTTAATTTTGAACGATTTGTTGAAGATTAACTCTTGTCCTGTTTTTGGAAGTTGCTTGTGTTTGGAATTGTTGTGGATCACATATTTTAGAATTTGTTTTGCTGAGTTAAAGATGAATCGGGTCAAGTGTCTTTGAAAAACGCTGTTTCAGAGGTGAAACAATTTCAATCGTTGCCGAATTTTAAAGTTTTTTAAACACTTAGCAATTTTACTTGACCAGAGGTTGTTGTCTGTTTTGCTTCCGTCGTTGTGGCTCCCAAACCAGCTAGCTACCCGAAAGGAAAAGTGCTCTGCCCGCTGATGCATGTCGCATGTTTATAACCTTTTGATCTTCCACCGTTGCGGCTCCCAAAGCAGCTAAGCACCCAAAGTATAAAGCGCTCCACCCTTCAATGCGTGTTGGTCTTTGAGTCGCCTGTCTGTAGTCTTTTCTTTTCTGCCGTTGTGGCTGTGCGAAGCACTTGGATTCTGATGTCGTTGTCTTTCCGACTTCCGATTTGAAGTTTTCCCACCTGCAGCTTAGGTATTAAATCTTCCGACTCCGACGTGCTTAAGTGTTTCGCAGCGCCCATCGCCTGTTAAAGCCCGCCCATGCGGCTGTGGATAAGTCTACCCTGCCGTGTTAGCAGTAATGCAACGCATGATTTTTCTTATTGAGCAGCCATTTGATTGATAGAATTTAACGTTTCGTTTTAAAATGCAATCCCAACGAATGATGTACATTGATTAATCGCAGGTGGACTCAGGGGACTATTGAGGTGATCACAGCGCGAAGGCATAGCTTGATAGTTTTGATAAAGATCAAACCGAAACCGGCAGGGTCGCAAGGAGGATAAGCGAAGGAAAAGACAAAATGAATAGCGACAAAGGCACAGACCCGAAAGATCCATCCGTTAATAGTCAGATCATGAATACGTATAGAAAAATAAAATGAGGATATGAAACGCCAGGAGGGACCGAAAGGTCACACGTTTGGGGGGGCAGCCCAAACAATCGGTTGCTGTAGTTTAAATATTTGAAAGTTAGAAATTGTAGGGGCTTTTTTCCCTGGAAAAACTTGTAACTTAATGCTTGTAAGAGGAACTATTTCGTTTTACAACCAGAGACTGCAAATTTTGCATGTTGGATAAAGTGCTATGTGGAATGTATCAATGTGATTAAATGACCAATGTTGAATGTGAACTATTTTGTTTTCAGCTGTGTCTCATTAGCTGTAAGAGCGTTCTAACTTCCTGAACCTATGTTCTTGTCTACATGTTCTTCAGTACCTCTTCGATGTGTTTTCCACTATGAGTAATGGGAGTTTTAACTGTTGATGAGCTATCTTATCATGTATACTTTTATTCATGTTTATATGTTTGGTTATAAGAACAGCTATCTATGATTTGCCATAACACATGGAAAGTGGTGCATTACTCATGAATTAATATCCAACTCTCTAGAGATAGTTTAGTTAGTATTTATTTTCTTGCGTATATGTGATTTGGATGCTTGTGAGTTCTAAGACGAGAGGTAAGAACCTGCGCATCACATTGTGACTACTCTTTGCATCTTTATCACCCTGCATTGTTAATTAGGCATGTGCATATCATACTTTAAGTCAAAAAATACAAAACATATGGTGGACCGGGCCGCAACCGGTAAACCCTTTTGTTACTTGACCTACGGTAGCCGGACCGCAAACCGGACGGATTCCCTACACCAAACAGTCACGGGCTAGTTGGAAACGTTGGCTAGGGAGAATCCCTTGCTATTGTTGCCTGCAAATTTCCAGGCCTCAACAGTTTCTGGCGCTAGAAGGAGGGCCTCCAGTGCATGGCTAGCCGAGGAAACCCATTTTCCTGAGATTATTCCACCGATAACAGTTCTGAAAGCAGTGGGATTCATTATCCAATTCTAGAAGAAAGGAGTAGAGAACATTTATTTTCTATTGACAACGAGGTTGTTAATAGTCTGAGAAGACACACCAAGGCATATGTGAAGAACATTGGAGGATTTTCAATCATCCCTGAATTACCCAGAAGAGAATATAAAAGGAAGGATCGTCCTATAGTGGAAGACTCAGTGCTGGTTGAGGATTGGGAAGAGCTTGTAGAAACAGCCTTACAAGAAGTTGTGCTGCCTTTGAATCAAGAAGGCCCAGATACTCCTCACAGTTCTCCTGCTCACACTCCTGTTTTCTCACCTCCTCACTCTCCACCTAGACTCATGGCAGGCGTTAACACCAATCCACCACCAAACCCACTGAATCCACCACCTGCCTAGAGAGCTAGATCACCTTTAATCCTGACACCTCCATTACATGATTTACCTCAAGCCTTTGAAAAGATGCTGCCCAAATTCAACCCAAGTGAGAATATACTAGTGGATGACCACCTGCAAAGTTTTTACTTGGCAATATAAGGGTTAAGGGCTGGGGAGCATGAGTATGTAGTTTGCAGACTATTCCCACACATCCTTAAAGGCATTGCCACATCATGGTATTTTGGTTTGCCTGCAAACTCTATCCCTGATTGGGATACCTTCGAAAGGATATTTAGAAGTAAGTATGCGGTCCAAAAGACTCGTGCAGCCCTCATGAGAGGACTATGCACTTTAAAGAAAGAGAGAAAAGAGAAGGTGCATAGCTTCACTCAAAGATTTGCAGCATACCTCAAGAATTTTTCTGAAGCTGATAGACCTTCAGACAAGGTCCTGATTGAATATTATACCTCAGCTTTAGGCCCTGAGTTGGCCATGTTTGCCAAAATAAAGGCCAAGCCTACTTTGGCGGAAACCTATGAAGAGGCGGAAATAGTGGAGGCTGAAAGAGATAGTATCGAAGATTATCCCGAACAATCAGGAGAGAAAGGCGTGGGAAGGAAAGCCTTGTTGTTTGCTAACCCTAAGGAAGAGAAATCACCAGATTTTGAAAGTATGGAAAAAATGATGCAGAAGCTTTCTAACAAAATCATAGACTTGGAAAAAGAGAAGGAAACCCAAAATTTCTACAGGCCCTATTACAAGAAAAGAGAGGACAACAATCAATCCCAACCTCCTCCTCACAATTCAGCATCTATGAATTTAACAGAGGTAGGAATGGAAAAATTTTGCACTTTCCACCAACAGCCCCACTCTGAAAAGAATTGTCCTTAATGGATAAACTCGATGACATTGGTCATGAATCAGTTGTTGGATTCTAAATTAATAGAAGATGGAGGTGAAGAAAGAAAAGAGAGTACCACTTCAATAAAGGAACAAGAAGAGGAAACCATGGTTCTGTGGAATTCTGTTTCGTTATTTGATGTTGAAGAGGAAAAGAATTGGGGCCACAAAGACGTCATGGAAACCAACATAACAACAATGAGCCAAGGGCTAGCTAAAGAAGACAGCCTCATACTCCCAAAAATCAGAAGGCTGCAAAAAAATGTTAAAAAATTTCAGAAGAATTCCTCAGCTGATAAAATTCCCGAATTCACCATTACCAGCCTAGATCCTAGGAAGACTGATACGTTCGCCAAGCCCACTGAAGAAAAAATGAATGCTGATAAGCCACATCCCACTAAATTGCAGATGGATTATGACATCGTGGAAGATATAAAGAAGCCAAAGGCGAACGTTTCACTATTTGAAATGTGTAAAGTGCCGCAGCAAAAGGAAAGATTATTGAAAGCGCTTGAAGAATCGGATGAGAGGATTCCCGCTGACAATCGGCCGAAAGAGAAAGAAGAAATCGGAGAAAACACCATTGGAGGTAAGTATAATAGCAAACATCCACCTTTCCTCCTCACTTTTGAAATTTTTAATCACAATGTACATAATTTCCTGGTAGACTTAGGGGCATCGGTTAACGTCATGCCAATATCAGTCTGTAAAAAGATAAATGGGCAGCCTAAGCCATCCACATGGAGGGTTGTTTAGTTGGAAAAGATGAATGTAAAGGTAATTGGTGAGATGGAGGATGTCCTAGTCCTCTTGTCATCAAATGACAAAGTATGCCAAGTTATTGATATTGTGGTGGCCGACATACCATATGCTTACGGTCTTGTTCTGAGCAGAGATTGGTTGGCAAAACTAAATGGATATTTTTCCTCGAATTGGTCGCATCTGTGGCTGTCGTATAAAGGAATTCTGAACCAAATTAAAATTTTGAGGGAACCTCACATGAAATACAACGTTACTCAACTTGAGGAGAAGAATGAACCAGTGGATTCTATGTTGGGAAATTATTTTATTGAGTTGGAACCAGGAAATTACCAAGCAGAAGAAGCCAGCAACACGTCAGACACCCAGCCTGATCTCCTTTGATTTTCACAGGATGATGAAATCGACTGTAACATAGTAAACTTAGCAGTAGGAGTAGATTCGCGTGCAGTAGTTAGCGATTTCTGGACATTGTTTGTTGATGGCTCTAAGACGTTAGAAGGGCCAGGGGCCGCCTGTGTCCTGATCGACCCCAAGAATAATAAACATTTTCTTTCATGTAGATTAGAGTTTGAATGTACAAAGAACACGGCTGAGTATGAAGCGTTGGTGCAATGTTTAAGGAAAGCAATCGAATTAAAGGTAAGTAACCTGAAAGTTTTTGGATATTCTGAGATAATTGTAAAACAGATTTGGAATCAAATACATTGCATTTATCCTCACCTAAAAGCCTATCAAAATGAGGTATGGGATCTGCTCAAATGTTTTAACGCATTTAATATTATTTCAATTCCAAGACTTAAAAATGCAGCAGCTGACTTGTTAGCCACATCAGCTGCTAGGTTTGTGCCTACTAATAATCGATGCTCCGTTGAATTGCTTTTCAGGCCCTCGGTCCTTGATATGATCACCAACCTACGAGTGTTCGACGATGACCAGCAGATTATAGAATGCTTAACTAATGACGAGGTATTTAAATGAGCAATTATAGATGATGAAGAACATTAGGCTGAGCTGAAGTATGATAATTTCATCCCTAAAGGAGTCAGAACCTTAGAAAGAATGTTCGAATTAAATGAAAAGTTCAGAAGACCAGCAAACGTGAAGACTCATAGCTCATCTCTATAGTTCGAGCTGATAAATTTAGGGACTGAAACGAATCCTAAATATGTGAATCTTGGCAAATGTTGTTCACCAGCAGAAAGAGATAAGTTCATCAGTCTTTTTAATCAATATAAAGATGTGTTCGCCTGGACATACACAGATTTAAAAACATATGACACCAGCATCATCCAGCATGTTATCCCAATCAAAGCTAGCGTTAAACCTTATCAGCAACCTTTAAGGAAAATGCACCCCAAATTGGAACCTCTGATTCAGAGTGAAGTGAAGAAATTATTGGATGCTAGGATCATTTTTAAGGTTAGACACTCTGAGTGGGTCTCAAATTTGGTGCCAGTGAGGAAAAAGTTTGGAGAAATCAGGCTATGCGTGGATTTCAGGAATTTAAACTGCGCTTCAGATAAACATAACTATCATGTGCCACCCATGGAGCAACTACTACAAATGGTCTCAGGTTCTGAACTATTCTCACTATTAGATGGTTTTTTCGGCTACAATCAAGTATTAGTAGCCGAAGAAGACAGATTGAAGACAACATTCAGGACCAGATGGGGAACCTTCGCTTACAGAAGAATTCCCTTTGGGCTTATCAACACTGGAGCCACATTCCAGAGGGCTATGGACATAACTTTCCACGGACTGATTGGCCGTAGTGTCGTGGTGTACCTTGATTATATTACGATATTATCAAAGAGGAGAGAAGAGCACGCGTTTCATTTAAGGCATATTTTTGAACGCTGTCGAAAATATGTCATTTCACTCAATCCCAGGAAGTGTGTGTTCGCTGTCATGGAGGGAAAGTTGCTTGGTCACATAGTTTCAAAGAAGGGAATCTCTATAGATCCAGAAATAATTAATGCCATTGAACAAATCCCCTTCCCCCATAATAAAAAATGGATGCAATCATTTATGGGAACAATAAAGTTCGTGCGAATATTTGTGCCAGATTTTGCTCAGATTGTCAAACCTCTGCAACAAATGGTGAAGCAAAGTGCACAGTTCAAATGGACTGAAATTGAGAAGAATGCATTCAGCAAGATCAAAACTGTTGTTGCACACACACCCTCCCTAAAAATCCCATATTTCGATAAAGATTTTATTCTATATACTTTTGCATCCGATGATTCGCTAGCAGCTATGCTCACTCAAGAGGAAGACGGGGGGGATGAATTCCCAATATCTTTCATGAGCACTGGTCTACAAGGGGCCAAATTAAATTACCCAGCTATTGATAAACAAGCTTATGCATTATTCAAAGCAGTGAAACAATTCAGGCCCTACATATTAAAAATTGAACCAAGGTGATCGTCCCATACCCAGCTGTGAGGTCCCTTTTTGTACAGAAGGAGTTAGGAGAAAGAAGGGGCAATTGGGTAACAACCCTTCAAGAGTATGACCTTGAATTCAAGCCAAATTCTATAGTTAAAGGGCAAGGGTTGTGCAAGCTAATGATTCAAAATGGGAACAACGAAGAACACACCTGGGAAGATGAAGCTGAATTACATTTGATGGATGTATGTCCTTTGTTTACAGCTCCCGAATCTTGGTATAGAGACCTCGTGCATTACCTGCAGGAAGGGTTGTTGCCAGAACATTGGAATTCTAAGCAAAGAAGAGCGTTGCATCTTAAATCAGCTTCCTATCAAATTGTTGAAGGAATATTATTCAGAAAAAATTACGATGGAGTTCTTCTCAGATGCTTAGAGAAAGAAGATGTGAAGAAAGTAATGACAGATTTGCATGACGGGCCTTCTGGGGGGCATTATTCAGGAGATCTATAGCTCACAAAATTCTCAGAGCCGGTTATTATTGGCCTACGCTTTTCAAAGATGCACACGCACATGTCAGGAAGTGCGATATTTGCCACAGGTGTAGTGGAAGACAATCTAAGGCAGCAGCACCACTGAAGCCTGTGATGATCACGAAGCCGTTCAAGCAATGGGGGTTGGATATTATTGGGGAGAAAAAGCCAAACTCTTCCCTACAACACAAGTACATTCTGACCGCGACCGACTATTTCACTTGCTGGGTCGAAGCTGTCCCGCTACACAAAATAAATGAAGACGCGGTCATGAGCTTCCTGCAGGACCATATTATGACCAGGTTTGGAGTTCCAGTTTCTTTAGTCTTTGATAATGCCACTTACTTTTCATCGATTAAATTAACTGCTTTCGCTCATGAGAAAGGAATAAATTTGCATTATTCTGCTAATTACTATCCTCAAGGAAATGGCTTAGCTGAATCCACTAACAAAAATCTGATTAGAATCTTAAAGAAAACTGTAATAGAAAACCAGAGGAGTTGGCACTCAGCGCTACCAAACGCCCTTTAGGCCGATAGAGTCACCTCCAAGTCTTCAATAGGAGTGTCTCCATATACCCTTGTGTATGGTAAAGAAGACATTCTTCCCCCCAATATCATGCTACCCTCTTCCATAATAGCTCAAGAGTCCAGAGGGTCGAATGATGAAGTTTTGCAAATAAGGATATATAGTCTTCTGAAAGCAGAAGAGGCTTGATCTAAAGCCAGAGAGCACTTTAAGCAGCAGCAAGAGGTAATAAAGAGATGGTTCGACAAACATAAGGCAGGAACAAAAGACTTTGAGGTGGGAGATTTGGCTCTCAAGTGGGATCACCCCCATGATGAGAAAGGAAAACACACAAAATTCCAGCAGTTGTGGGTAGGTCCTTTCCAAATTGTAGCAAAACTTGGCCCTTCCACTTATAAGTTACAAGATCTGCAAGGGTGGGAAGAGAACTTACCAGTAAATGGTTTGGTTCTCAAGCCTTATTTTTCCTGAGTTTCATTTGTCTTCTTCTATCTTGTATATAAATAATCTGGCTTGGCCATCCTTTTGAGTCTTTGAGTCATGAAGTTTAGTTTTGTTTTAGTTTAAATTTCTGTTTGATTTCAACAAAAGGAAGCAAGCTTTGGTTGCATGGAGAGCATTAGAATTCTAGACTAACTAAAATCCTTGATTATAAGACTGTGTATTATGGTTTTTTCTGATAGAATTTCTTCTAGTTTAGTAGTTTTCCTAAATGTCTATGAATGCATTGAAGTCCTGCTTAATCCCTGTAAAGTAACTCAAGATTAAAAGGTCTGGAATACTATTTTGAGGCTCCATCCATCTCACACTTAAAAATTTCCTAGGGGGTGACAGCAAAAGACCCATGGAAAGGAAGCAGGGTAAACAATATATTATATATAAATGATCCCATGCCAAGAATTGAAAGCCAAAAGGCTAAGAAGAGTCAAAACTCCTAAGAAAGCAATATGTATCAAAACAAAGTACTAAATCATATGAGTATAAAATTGCCAAAAGTTCTTCTCCGTCCATGAGCTGAAAATTACATACATCTCTCACACAAAAGGACACTATGGATAGAGGAGGCTGAATGAAAAATTCAGAAAGAAAGGCATGAGGAGGACTCAAAAGGACAAAAAAGTCCAAAAGCACAAAAAAGGTGCAAAATGGCATGGGAATGAGGAACAAATGAATATTTCTGTTTACCATATGTTACGATCCTGTGGTGTCCAAGCTGGAAGCTACCCAAAGACAGAGGCAAAAAATGAAACTCATATTTCTAGCCTCGAAAGAGTTATCTTGAATTTGAAATATTGGTTTCCATTTTCCTAAATTGGACTACCCTCAATGATTAAAGGTACATATATCTACCATTTGGGAAATCCATACATCTAGAAGAATTCAACATGTTGGTTTTATTGTTAAACAGTCTGTTACTTAAGGAAGAAATTGTCTAGAGATCTAGGTTCACCAGGTAGTTGCCAATTGTTGCAGCTGCAACTATATTCCCCAAATTTCTTAAATTTTGGTCCCCTCCTCATGATTTAGCGTTGTTTTTAAGTGTTTGATCCTTGAATGTTTTTTGGGTCATGCTTTAATTTTGAACGATTTGTTGAAGATTAACCCTCGTCCTGTTTTTGGAAGCTGCTTGTGTTTGGAATTATTGTGGATCACAGATTTTAGAATTTGTTTTTATGAGTTAAAGATGAATCGGGTCAAGTGTCTTTGAAAAACGTTGTTTTGGAGGTGAAACAGTTTCAATCGTTTCCAAATTTTAAAGTTTTTTAAACACTTAGAAATTTTACTTGACTGGAGGCTATTCTCTGTTTTGCTTCTGCCGTTGTGGCTCCCAAACCAACTAGCTACCCGAAATGAAAAGTGCTCCGCCCACCGATGCATGTCGCATGTTTATAACCTTTTGATCTTCCACCGTTGTGGCTCCCAAAGCAGCTAAGCACCCAAAGTATAAAGTGCTCCGCCCTCCGATGCGTGTTGGTATTTGAGTCGCCTGTCCATAGTCTTTTCTTTTCCGCCATTGCGGCTGTGCGAAGCACTTGGCTTCCGATGTCGTTGTCTTTTTGACTTCTGATTTGAAGTTTTCCCACCCACAGCTTAGGTCTTAACTCTTTCGAATCTGACGTGATTAAGTGTTTCGCAACGCCCATCACCTATTAAAGCCCGCCTATGCGGCTGTGGACAAGTCTACCCTGCCATGTTAGCAGTAATGCAACGCATGATTTTTCTTGTTGAGCAGCCGTTTGATTAATAGAATTTAACGTTTCGTTTTAAAATGCAATCCCAACGAATGATGTACATTGATTAATCACAGGTGGACTCAGGGGACTGCTGAGGTGATCACAGCACGAAGGCATAGCTTGACAGTTTTGACAAAGATCAAACCGAAACTGGCAGGGTCGCAAGGAGGATAAGTGAAGGAAAAGACAAAATGAATAGCGACAAAGGCACAGACCTGAAAGATCTGTCCGTTAATAGTCAGATCATGAATGCGTACAGAAAAATAAAATGAGGATATGAAACACCAGGAGGGACCGAAAGGTCACACGTTTGGGGGGGCAGCCCAAATGATCGGCTGCTGTAGTTTAAATATTTGAAAGTTAGAAATTGTAGGGGCTTTTTTCCCTGGAAAAACTTGTAACTTAATGCTTGTAAGAGGAACTATTTCATTTTACAACCAGAGACTGCAAATTTTGCCTGTTGGAGAAAGTGCTATGTGGAATGTATCAATGTGATTAAATGAGCAATGTTAAATGTGAACTATTTCATTTTCAGCTGTGTCTCATTAGCTGTAAGAGCATTCTAACTTCCTGAACCTATGTTCTTGTCTGGATGTTCTTTAGTACCTCTTCGATGTGTTTTCCACTATGAGTAATGGGAGTTTTAACTTTTGATGAGCTATCTTATCATGTATACATTTATTCATGTTTATATGTTTGGTTATAAGAACAACCATCTGTGATTTTCCGTAACACATGGACAGTGGTGCATTACTCATGAATCAATATCCAGCTCTCTAGAGATAGTTTAGTTAGTATTTATTTTCTTGTGTATATGTGATTTGGATGCTTGTGAGTTCTAAGACGAGAGGTAAGAACCTGCGCATCACATTGTGACTACTCTTTGCATCCTTATCACCCTGCATGGTTAATTAGGCACGTACATATCATACTTTAAGTCAAAAAATACAAAACATATGGTGGACTGGGCCACAACCGGTAAACCCTTTTGTTACTTGACCTATGGTAGCCGGACTGCAAATCGGACGGATTCCCTACACCAAATAGTCACAGGCTAGTTGGGAACGTTGACTGGGGAGAATCCCTTACTGTTGTTGCCTACGAATTTCCAGGCCTCAACAAAACTAGAGTCATGAAATATGTTAATGCGAAGGTTTTTTTTTTATATATCCATTTTATTTTGGTCAAATGATTATATTACATTCCATTTTTTTTAATATTTTCATTCTCTGTTTCATTCTATTAGAAAAAATAACCATCAAGTTATGGAGACTATGGTAACTGAAGATTCTATTTCACTATTGCTACATGGTGTTGTCAACCTTTTCCCACTGGTATAGGTCTCCGCATTAAACCAAGTGAGCTCACTCAACTCATCATCTATTCGGTTCTGAATCTCTATCTCGGATGACCTTCACAAGCATGAGCTACTGCTTCCAGTTATATATAATGATCTTGTAGAAAATGGACAGCTAAAAGAAGGAACTATACTCAAAATTACCCAATGTTCATGCAACATTGTACATAATGTAATGTACATTTAATTTCCTTGTTCTTTTTCTCTCAATTATTTTCACACTATTCATGCATCCAATGTTTTTCTCTCCCATTCATCTCTAACATACTTCATCTCACAGGACTATTGCATTGGTTTCACTCGAGGTTGTCATAGTGGATGCAATAATTATTGGAGATCCTGCACCTTACCGCTTACCTATACATCCTCCTTCGGAAAGTAGTTGCTCTGTTCCAGTCAACACTAGCTCAATAAATAAAAACCCTAGCTTCACTGGATCGACTATCCCATTCACATCACTCTCATCTTCTAGCAAAGTTTGGAACATTCAAGGTTGAGTTACCACCAATACAAACATACATGAATATGGAAACCAACGAGGGTCTGGAAAAGTGTTTGGATTTGACCTTGTTAATGCTTCGCACGATAAAATACATATATCTGCATTCAATGAATTGGCACTCTCTTTGTATGAACAAATACAAATAGTAATAGTGTACATGGGATCAAATAGCACAGTTAAAGCATCCAACCCAATTTTCAACCATTTGAAAAGAGATAATGAGATTTTTCTAGGTTCCACCTAAACCATCCAACCATGCTTAGATGAATATCCCTTAATACCTTTATGTTGCTTTAACTTTAAAACTATTAAGGAGATTCAAACTTCACCAGTAAATTCCATGGTTGACCTTGTTGGACTTGTCATTTCAGTTTCACCTACATCCACCATACGAAAATGAGATGGTGTTGAAACTATTAGGCGAACCATTGGAATTTGTGACATGCCAGGATCTAGTATTGACATAACACTTTGGGGAGAGTATTTCCAAATTCAAGGAGTTGAACTTGCTAGCCTTCACGGTTTACCTACTCCTCCAGCGGTAGTGATCAAAGGTGGCCGTGTTAAAGATTTTAATGGAAAATTTGTTGGCACTATCTCCAGCTCTACTATATTTATAACTTAGGATGGCCTAGAAACCAAATTATACCATGGAAAATTTAAAAATTTGCATGAAAATGAAAGAGCAGAGCATGGGAAATTACCTGGAAAAAATGGTGTCGGATTCCGCCGGCTGGATCTCCCAAAATTCGCGTTTGAAGTTCTGAGCTCAATTGGGTAAAAATTACAAATGTTATATAATGTTTTGAATTTTTTACTATTTATAGAAAATTTTCAAATTTTTTCAAATTTTTACCCCCTTTTCTATAGTTTGGACTGTTTCTAATCCTTTTGGACCGTTTTTGACTAATATATGATGTAGGAGACCGTTTGGAGTGCCGTTTCGACCGTTGTTTTGACCCGTTCATACCTATTTTAGGTATCATGTTTAAACTAGCATATAGGTTCGGTTTCACTTCCATTTTCATTTTGCATGACCTTATGACCATTTCATTATAACCGTAGCTATGAACGCATTCTACCTTGTCACGGAACCTTCTTTCTGTTTTAGAAGTGGCATGGTTTGAATGGTAGAGCTTAACCTTACATGGGTGCCCTAGTTAGCTCCTTATTTGCATTTGGTGCCCATGTCGACAGTTTGTCCTTTAGGGTGTGGGAGTTTGTTGTATAGTATTGCCATGACATTTCGAAAGAGCCTCATTCTCCTCCTGATCTTTTGCTGGCCTGTTTCCCCCGGAATCCCTTATGTCAAGTTGTAATTGCATTATCATGAGCTTTTCCTGCCTCATTGATCCTTATGCCGGCTTCCCTGACTTTGAATATTATCCACATAGCCCGAGCTTGTCTCATGTCTAGCCACGCAGAGCCATTTTATATATCCTTTGCAGCTTGATTCCCTATTTTTACTGAGAGGGGACTTTCCCCCGAGTGTCGCTATCCTACACATGTGTCCTTGGATTGAGCATAGGTATGTTCCACTTCTTGGAACTAGTTTGTTTGCCCATTTTGACACTCGTCTCCTCCTAGTCTGTAACTATAAAGAAATTTTATTCTTTTTCAAGCTTTTAAAATATTTGAAAAAGTCCAAAAAAATTAAAAAACAAAAAAGCCGAACAAGAAAAGATGTTATCTTTGGCAGTTGTCGAGTTGTGTCACCTTCGAATAGAGCACTGTATACCACATCCGTTGGTTGGGTTAATAGTTTGACTTTAGGAGCTGTACTCGTTTATCTAAGTTTATCTCCACTGACTGGTTAAGCTTCTAGTCCCTATGGAGCCTCTGTCGATGCCTTCTGTGTTGCAGAGATGTCCCAGTTTTGTATATCAAGTCTATGTTGCCTACATTCAATCACCATTCACCTTTATGCTTTGGTTCGAAGGAAGTTGAAACCTGATTCAGCCATTCCTCAGTTATCTTGACTTTGCATGTCGGCCATTCCCGGTACAGTTACTGGTTCGTGCACCTTATGATCGAGTCCTTCCACATTATACAGCTTTGCTGAGTACCTCGTGTTGGATGATGGGGGATGCCTTAATTCCCTCCTTCTAGCGGATTTTATCCCATCAACTTCAGATCATTTATTCCGGGATAGGAATCTAGAGTCATTTTTGAGTGCCTTGAGACTTGCATTCATCAGTGGCAGGTTCTCTCGCCATTGATAGTTTTTTGGGAATACATCAATGTCCCCTGATCGATGGATTCTCTCAAGTGTTCGAACTCAACACATTTATTCACACTTGTTAGTTTGCACTCTAGTACCTTGATTCCCATTTTCATTATCGATGGGTGATCTCGCGTCTGTTAATGGTATACATCAATGACCGATAATCAGACGATGGACTACTATGTTTGACCTCAACACCTCTATTCGCATAGTAGGACATGTACTCGTAGCGGTTTGAGTAGAAGACCTTCCTGATTGGTAGCATCTCTTATATGCTACCTCCTTGATCATGCCAGTGTTCATGAGATTTCATCTCTCGTGACTTGATTCCAGTATATGTCAGACATTTCCAGCTATTATGGAGATCTTGATCCATTATATATCTTCAGCCTTCATGGAGATCATGATCCTTTGTATATCTTCATCATGGATTTTTTGATCTATTTATATTGTACATGGCGATGACCACATATGTCATATTGTATCATGCCTATTCATGGCCATTGTACTCTTATGTATCCGAGACTACTATATCTATTTACATTTATGTGCATAGTTGTATCATTGTATCATTGTATTATGTTGATTGGGTGGCTGGTCTTCCACTGGGTTCTTCATCACTCCACTTTTGGGATGGACATATAATGTATTTCGGCCATCGTATGACCCCTCTGACCTCACACATTAGGGGACATCTGTTATAGCTTATTTTACCACACATGGTAAATCACACTTGTATGGCCTTCCCTATCCCTCTGCAAACTCCTTAGACCCCATGGACCATTTTTGTTCCTTTGATGTTTCCAAGATCATCCCTAAAAATATGCTAAAATTGCCATACATGACTTTTAAACCCTTTATCGCATATATACGCGGGTTTGACCCCTAAAACTGTGTACATCGGGATTTGTGCAAAAGGCCAAATTCTTTTGGAGTTTTCCTTGATGTGGATCCAACTCACTTGTCTCGTGGCCTTCCATATTCCTTGAGATCGCTCGGATTCGACCTTTCATTTCCCCATTGAAGAGCTATATAAGGAACCCTTTGGATACATTGAAGGCACATGAGAAATTGAGAGCAAAGAAACTATAGTCCATTGTTGCCGGAGCTTATACTTGAGTTTGCATCCCTTTGTCCCTTGGAGCACTTTTGTGTTCTTCCCAAGCTTTCCTTTTGCTTGTGAGATTGCTATGGAGAGATGGAGTATTGAAGTGGTGGAGGCCCAAGTGGGGGACTTAGTTTCTCTGATTCGCAGATGTGCCAACAGAGGTTTTACCTATTTTAATCTTTGTTTTATATTGATAGAAATATCTTTTCCTGTCCAATAATGTGTATTTGAACGAATATTTGATCCATGGATGATTTCAAATGCTTATATGTTATTGATTATATATGCTAGAGTAGAGTTGACACAATTATATATAGTATGCTTGTCTTTTTTATTGAATGTTGAGGAAGCAATTTATCAATTCAAGCTGAAGTTGGAAAGCTCAACGGGGATCTACATCAACCGTCTGGAATAAGGTACGAACCGAGATCCTTTAGTGTTAGTTATCTGGTTTCTCTTGCATATAGGAAATGATTGATTTCTGGAGTCAAGTTGTCTATTGTGGTACCCCAAGCCATAGGAATTTCTCTCCGTAACAGTGATCAAAGGCGGTCATGTTAAAGATTTTAATGGAAAATATATTGGCACTATCTCCAACTCTACTATATTTATAAACCCAAATATTGAACAAACATTAGTTCTCCCGAAATGGTTTATTGACAATGTAACATCCCCGACCCTTCGACCAGTGAAGAGGATGCTACCGGTGCTGCTATCTACCTGGGATGCCAACCCCATGAACATACACATAAAAATTGAAATGCTTTGAACTAAAACATGCATACATTATCACCCAACATCAGAAGCAAAACCGTACATTCAAGCATTCAACACGTTCATTGTAATTCAATATCAAATGTAATTGCAGGGAATTAAACACAAGAATACTTATCTTATGAAGAAGAATGCCCCACAACCAGCTATGTCGCTGCAACGTTCCACCCAACCATAGGCCAGTGTGCTCAATCTCTCAGCAACACTGCCACCCCCGATCTAGGCATGAATCCCCAAGGGATAAGGAAACGAGGCAGCCGCACACATAGCCAAACATATGTCAAGACTCAGTCAAGCCCACATAGTTGGGTTTATCAGACCAAGAGTACACAACAACACATAACCAAGCCAACAAGTTGGGTTTATTAGGTTATCAGGAGATGGAAGCACTATCTGCTAAGCTAGTGGGCTCACTGAAGAGCTAAGGATACCTTCACAAGAACTAGATTGACTCCTAAGACATCCACACACACCCAACATAAGGAATCATTCCCTTCATTGCTGCACAATCCCTCAGGACATGACTTCCCTTCCAGTGCTATTCAGGGGGTGTAGAGAAGAGAATCAACCCTCTAGCTCTATCTATGAGGCTCCTACAAAACACAAGGTTTTTCAAGTAGACTCCTTTCCACTCCTACACAGTCCAAAGACCAATTGCATGCACAACAATACACACCATTTCTGGGTTGAGGAAAACAATTCAGCCACAAAATTAGTTTCCAAGGAGAGTAAGAACAACCCACTACAACAAATCATATCCCATGGACATTTTGGCCCTAACATGGCCAAAAACGAATTCCATACACCACAATTGCAGTGCTGAGAACAAAAAAATGATTTTCAGCTTGATAAACACTAGGGAAATGCAACAGAACATTGAGGAAAAGGAACCCAACCACATATCATCACCAAAAACGAATCCACAGCTCAGGAGAATGAGGAATGACTACCACGTGAGGGAAAAGCACACCCACAACAACTCAAAAACAAATTTTACACACAGCGAATTCCCAACCGCTTGAGAGAGCCCCAACAGGGGTGAATGATAATAATAAAAATGCCTAGGATCCCAATCATGAAGGAAGAACACTCAACCAACAAAAACGTGGAGGTAAGAACAACTCCCAAGCTTCCCTGCGTGAGCTAAAAATGAAGAATGTCCCTGTATGAGCAAATGGCATGCATTTTTGGGTGATTACTTGCCCCAAAAGTCAAAATTGGTTTTCCTCAAGAATGGGTTTTCCCCAAATTCGAAATTTATTCCCATACTCTTCCCATCCCCATGCAATAATTAACTCAACCACATTCTAGCATAATTTAATTATTGGGGAAAAAGACAAAATGGGTAGTTAACTGATTGATGGGTTCTCCCTTTGACATTTGGCTTTTCCCCATTGGCCCAAAGGTTTAAATATTTTCCCTCCCTATTCCTTAGGAAAATCATGCCCCCATCTCATTACTTGTTGCATAGACATAGTTGGTTGGGGTGTTTAATTAAAAAACATATTTACATGATGCCAAAAATTATAATGTGCGGCTAGCATGAAATATACCTTCGGCAACGATTTTAATTGCTGAAACATAAAACGATAAATTGATGGTGGGGATTTTTCCTTTAGCTCCACACCACGATTAATTACAATACATACAACATATACATTAATGCAACTGGGTCAAAACTGGGGTGTTACAGACAATGGATTTCGTTCAGCATCATCCTCTTTGAGCCGCAAATTCAGTGCCTCTCATTATGCTGGCCGGAAAATCATTACCATCAATGAGCTACAAACTCTTCAAGTGCATTTGAAAAATTTGTTTGGTATTATCTTGTTGCAACCATCACAAATGTTAACATGGATGACTTTCATTTCCTTACATGCCCTCTTTTTGTTAATGGTATAGAATGCATGAAAAATATTTCCAACAAAGTTGGAGACATTTGGCATTGTGGTAAATGTGATGGGGAGTTTCCTAAATTTGACTACCAATACATCCTAAAGGTTGACTTGGAATATGTAACTGGATATCTTCATGGTGTGATCGCTTTTGATGATGCTACAAACCAACTCATGGGCATTTTAGAAAAAGACCTGTGTCTTCTCTCAACTGAATCATCATCAATTGTTGAAATAGTCTAGATGATATGCAACAAACAATTACTTCTTACTCTTTTAGTTAGAACAGAGATGTTCTCTAGAATTGTATGCCTAAAATTTATAATTGTGATGGTTGAAAATACATCATCGACAACTTCACTAGATACATAAATATATAAGTTTGTTCAAACTGATACATAGGCATATTCTTTATTCTCTGTAATGAATGTTTTGGCCATCTTAGGAAAAGACGTGTGTATTCTCTCAACTGAATCAAAATCAATTGTTGAAATACTCCAGAACATCTGCAACAAACAATTACTTCTTTGTCTTTCATTTAGAAGTAATACGTTTTGCAGAGTTCTGCACCTAAAAGTTGTAATTGTCATGGTTGAACATACATCATCAACAACTTCACCGGATACATAAATATATACATTTTTTCAACCTGATATATTCTCATATTCTTTGAAAATACATTATCGGCAACTTCTATTTTGCAATTTGATACTTTCACTCTAGAACCTATCACTTAAATTTTTTTACCTAAATTGTTTATGCAACCTGTATGATTAATTTTGAATACAATTAGAATTTCCTATTCTGTTTATTTATTGAATTAACAACTTTCTTTTCTTATTTCTTAACAAATATTATATTTTTTTCATATATCCTTTTTCATACTAGATTTTGTTCTTCTATATTGCTACTTTCTTACAATTATCAACGTACAGCCTAGAAAAAAATAGTTATTCCATCAATATTATTTTCCAGGAACATTCTTTGTTACCTACATTCAATCAGTTAACATTTTCTTTTTGTCTTCTGCTTTATACTGATATACTTTTCAGTTAATACATATAGAAAATGTGTCGCTAGTACCAATCAAAGCTTCTAAGCTTCCAGGAATCCAACCACCTGTGCTTGCAGTACTTACACAAGTTGAAGAAATGCTCATTAGTTGTGCTAACCCAGTCTTACAAGTTACACATGCTCATGGTGGTCAATATAAATATTCTGGACATACTATTTTCTTCCCCCATGACATTCCCAATATTTCCAAATACCTGCCCCATTTAATATCAGAACTTGACAACCTTGTTGTTCGCAAATGCAACTCTACAAACAATCCATATGAACTGTTTGTTAGTCGAACACGTTTTCTTGCTGCCCTTCAATACAAAATGGAAAACGACCCATACTACAAGGATGTATGGGTCAACTTAGTTGCATTATCTTCATTGCCTCTTGTCTCAACAAATATTTCTCCTTGGATTCCACATGTTAATAGCAATGCTACATTATATCATCAGCAAAGCTTGTCCTCTAGAGTTCAACCACCAAATTCATTTGAACCATATGAATTAGAATCCTCCTCATTTATTTCAACACAAACTAATGCTAGAACTGAGGTTGAAGAAATTAGATAGTTGTTACATATACCAAATATCCCACTAGCACCTTCCATTGATTGGCCCCCTATAGGAATTTCCCCTATTAATGAGTACAACATAGAAGGACTTGTTTCCATGGATTTTCCAACTTTTTTCCTCACAGGTGCAACAATGCTTAAACAAGCACACATTCATGAGGTTGATATGCATGAATATGCACTTCACCTAATTCACTATCATGACAACAGATTTGGCCAACATCCTCGGTTCTGGTACTACATATACAATGTAAGTATGCATCATCATAGTAATGCTACTACCTCTGTTTTTGTTAAAACTAATCTTGAAGATACACTACCTCCAACAATACTTGAGCTTGTTAACGAATTGCAAGACATGCCTAATCATAAAATTGGTGAGTGGGTCGCAAGGTTTGGATCTTCATTACGTGGAACATGCTCATATTGGAACAAAAGTAGGGATGACCTGACAAATATGATCAGTCAACAAGGTACACCAACTTTATTCTTTACCCTTAGTGCAACTGACACAAAATGACCAGATTTGCATGTTCTAATGCCTGCTGGATGTTCTATTGGTTTAGCTCAAGACTACAAATGAAAATTTCATAACATCATATCAAATTGACATATTACATCACAATACATGCATGATATATTCAAAACATTCCTTCAAGAGGTGCTTGAAAAATATTTTCTTATAACGGATTCTTGGCGCAGGTATTTTACCATCTCTTCATTCTTATTTTTCTCTTCGTATTTTTCACTTTATACATTTCATTTCTAATATATTCCTTTTCCTCCCATGTATGTATGAATGGAAGCATAGCGGATCCACACACAATCATGGTTTTATTTGGTTGGAAGATGCAGCAAATATGGACACCTTAGATTGGCGATATATTCTTGCAGTTGAAGCTAATTTTTTTTTTTTGACACATGTTACAGCTTGGAATCCTCGTGATACGCATTTTTCAACATCTGGGTTACACCATTCTACTACAAATGATCCAAGCAATCTTGCATCTTCATCCATATTTGCATCAAACTACTCATTTGATTATGAATAACATGTAAATTTTGTTCAAAGACATGGGCCAGATGCTCAGAATCAACTTGCCTTCGCAAGAAAGGAAAATCTGTTCAATGTTGCTATGGTTTTCCATATGAGCTACAGCTGCTTCTTCATTATTTGTTGATCCAAATGGACGTAAAACATACAATCCTGCAAGAAATCATTCCCTTCTCAATATTCACAACCCTACCATGCTTTCAATATGGAGGGCTAATGTTGATTGCCAACCTGTTCTTTCTAGACATGATGTCCCCAAATACATTTCAAAGTATGCATAAAAATTAGAGCCAAAATTAGAAAGCTACATGCAATTCTCTCTTGCCTTGCACATGCAACACCAAGTTACGGGCCCACTCTTCAGCCAATCAAACAATTGCTTGGACAAAAAGTCACAAAACGAGACATTAGTGCTTAAGAGACATGTCACATGCTGCAAAAACTCCCACTTGTTCTTTGTAGCCATCACTTATTTTTGTTGAATGTCAGTCAAATTGCCTTCCTCCATCACTCGTGTTTGTAATGGAACTAATAACAACCCTTCTACTCCCCCCTTCATTTTTGCATAAATGCAAAGACCACTTGCTCTTGAACATCTAACCCTACTTGAAGCTACTCGTTGTTGTTCTTTCTCTTCGAATAGGAAAAAAAAATCCATGGAAACAAAACTTGCATCACAATATTGTTAGAGTCTATCCACAATTCATTTCCATTCCTCCCTTTGATTCTTCATCTTTTGAACTGTTTTGTTGGAGTGAAATTCTTCCATACAAATCTTTTCGTTCCATCCCTCGGGATATTGGAACAAAAACTTTTGAAATTATTTCTCATTGGCATTATATTAAAGGCACATATAGTGTCTAGAATGTTGAATGTGTACAAGAAGAATCCTATACACCTCTATCCGATGATTCAAACTCCGATTCTATTACCTTTCCATTGTCCCATAGCATGGATGAATGGGAACTTATCTCTCAAATGTGACCAGGAAACAACCTCCAAATTGATGACCTTGAAATGCTTGGACATCGTAATTTTAACAAAAATCACTATTGGGCACTTAACAATATAACCACCAACTTGTATTAGACAACAACATCATTCATTGGTCCCTCAATCGCTTGTCCACCCAGCTACATGAAGAAAACCTATAGTTGTCCAATTCACCAGATTCCTTGTCTCCCACATAACGCATAGACTTTGATGTTGTCATTTCTCATTTTAGAAACAATACATCGACTCCATCACTCAAAATGGCGATTCAAGGTACTGCAGGCACCGAGAAATCTTACCTCATATCTTGCTTAAAATATGCACTACAAACTGCATCTGAACAAAGTGCCTCCCCACTTCTTCTCCTTGCTCCAACTGGTGTTGCTTCTTGTAACATACATGCATCTACAATACATGATTCTCTTTGAATATCCATTGGTGAAATGCAACCCATTGAATTCCAATCCATTTCAAAACTTCAAGAAGAACTCTGCCATATTCAATATATTCTCATTGATGAAATGAGCTTTATTAGACCAAAATTGTTGACTCAAATTGATGCATGCTTACGTCAAGCTTTCCCCTCAAATTGTACAATTCCATTTGGTGGTTGTTCCATAATCCTTGTTGGTGACTTTAAACAATTTCCTCCTATAAAGGACATCCCCATGTATGCAGGCTCATCTGGTAGAACAACTCTCCGGCGTACATTTGATACTTTTATCACGCTAGAAACAATTTTTCGACAACAAGGAAATAACCCTTCTCAAACTTTTTTTCGGAAACTCTTGCTAAACCTATGAAATGGAACACCAACTATTGAAGACTGGGCACTCCTAATGACAAGAACAAGCTCATGCCTTTTAGATGTGCAAAACCATTCTTTTCAAAAATCTATCCACTTATATCCCACCAATACCTATGTTGCACTGCACAATAAACACATGCTGAAAAAACTTAATATGCCAATTGCACATTGCTTTGCAGAACAAAGGAACATGGCCACAGATCCATTGATGACAAGTAGTTTCCATTAACAATCCTTCTTGCTATTGGTCAACAAGTCATGCTAACTTCTAATTTATGGGTTCAAGCAGGACTTGTTCACCACTCACTTGGAAAAGTCATTGACATTGTCTACAACTCCAATTAACAACCTCCTAGATTACCATATTTTGTTGTTGTTGAATTCCTCTATTACAAAGGACCCTTATGGGATGCTTTGAATCCTACTTATGTTCCAATATATCCTATAACAAGGGGATCCCGTAGGAAACTACCACTTCGTATGGCATGGTGTTTAACAATTCATAAATCCCAAAGTATGACCCTACAAAATGTTACAATAGATATTGGAAACATTGATAGACAAGGACTCACATTCACTACAATATCAAGATTTAAATCTCTTTTAGGCCTTCACATTTCTCCATCTTTCTCTTTTTCTGGATACTCTCGAATGCAAAACAATCCATTTGTCCAATGTAGGAAACAAGAGGAAAGCTTACTTGCTTCAAAGTATTTAAAAGAAAATTGTGGTTGAAGCTTCTCATTATTTGCTCTATAAATGTACTGGTTTTTTTATCACTTGTTAATGTAAAGAATCTACCTTTGTTTCAAGAAACATCCAAGAAATGGAGAAACAATTGCCTTCTAGACTAATCTTTCTTAGGAAACAGACACACTCAGTGGAAAACTTATTAAGTACGACAACTATTATATATCAGGAATTGCATGCCTAAAAGTTGTAATTGTGATGGTTGAAAATACATCATTGACAACTTCACTGGATACATAAATATATAAGTTTGTTCAAACTGATACATAGGCATATTCTTTATTGTTTGTAATGAATGTTTTAGCCATCTTAGGAAAAGACGTGTGTCTTTTATCAACTGAATCAACATCAATTGTTGAAATACTCCAGAACATCTGCAACAAACAATTACTTCTTTGTCTTTCATTTAGAAGTAATACATTCTGTGAAGTTGCGCACCTAAAATTTGTAATTGTCATGGTTGAAAATACATCATCGACAACTTCACCGGAAACATAAATATATACGTTTTTTCGACCTGATATATTCTCATATTCTTTGAAAATACATTATCGACAACTTTTATTTTGGAATTTGATACTTTCACTCTAGAACCTATCACTTAACATTTTTTACCTAAATTGTTTATGCAACCTATATGATTAATTTTGAATACAATTAGAATTTCCTATTCTGCTTATTTATTGAATTAACAACTTTTTTTTCTTGTTTTTTAACAATATTATATTTTTTCATATATCCTTTTTCATACTAGATTTTGTTCTTCTATATTGTTGCTTTCTTAAAATTATCAATGTACGACCTGGAAAAAAATAGTTATTCCATCAATATTATTTTCCAGGAACATTCTTTGTTACCTACATGCAATCAGTTAACATTTTCTTTTTGTCTTATGCTTTATACTGATATACTTTTCAGTTAATACATATAGAAAATGTGTCGCTAGTAGCAATCAAAGCTTCTAAGTCTTTAACAATTTTACGGTTTTGTTGTAGGAATTATGCCAACTCATTAAAATGAACAAGCTAATGCATGAAGAAGAGTTTTATATGCAACGAACAGAGATAAAAACAACAAGAGACGACGTCTTCTTTATAGATCTACTGGACTAGCTGTGGATATGTCTTCTCCAGTTTCTCTTCATGAACCTTCAAACATACTTTCACTTCCACCATCTATGCTAAATCCATAAGTTTGTATTCCTAAACCTTCCAACATACGTTCACTTCCACCATATATGTTAAATCCATCAAACACCCGCCTCAATGATGCACATCAACGATTTCGTAAAAAAATGGACCAACTACGTGGTATGCATGTCTGCTGAATTTGTAAATAATGTTAAACCGGTATTGTAATGAAAAAATTCCATGATGCATATACTTGTTCTCTCTATATTCTAGAATGAAAAGGCCATCGCTTTTCATTCAAAAACAATATGGACCCAAGAATCCAACCACCTATGCTTGCAGTACTTACACAAGTTGAAGAAATGCTCATTAGTCATGCTAACCCAGTCTTACAAGTTACACATGCTCATGGTGATCAATATAAATATTCTAGACATACTATTTGCTTCCCCCAAGACATTCCCAATATTTCCAAATACATGCCCCATTTAATATGAGAACTTGACATCCTTGTTGTTCACAAATGCAACTCTACATACAATCCATATGAACTGTTTGTTAGTCGAACACGTTTTCTTGCTGCCCTTCAATACAAAATGTAAAATGACCCATACTACAAGGATTTATGGGTCAACTTAGTTGCATTATCTTCATTGCCTCTTGTCTCAATAGACATTTCACCTTGGATTCTGCATGTTAATATCAATTCTACATTATATCATCAACAAAGCTTGTCCTCTACAGTTCAACCACCAAATTCATTTGAAACCTATGAATTAGAACCCTCCTTGTTTATTTCAACACAAATTAATGTAGAACTGAGGTTGAAGAAAATAGACAGTTGTTACATATACCAAATATACCACTAGCACCTTCCATTGATTGGCCCCCTATAGTAATTTCCCCTATTAATGAGTACAACACAGAAGGACTTCTTTCCATGGCTTTTCCAACTCTATTCCCCACAGGTGCAACAATGCTTAAACAAACAAACATTCATGAGGTTGATATGCATGAATATGCACTTCACCTAATTCACTATCATAACAACATATTTGGCCAACATCCTTGGTTCCGGTACTACATATACAATGTAATTATGCGTCATCGGAGTAATGCTACTGCCTCTATTTTTGTCAAAACGAATCTTGAAGATACACTACCTCTGACAATACTTGATCTTGTTAACCAATTGCAAGACATTCCTAATCATAAAATTGGTGAGCGGGTCGCAAGGCTTGGATCTTCATTACGTGTAACATGCTCATATTGGAACAAAAGTAGGGATGAACTAACAAATATGATCAATCAACAAGGCACACCAACTTTATTCTTTACCCTTAGTGCAACTGACACAAAATGGCCATATTTGCATGTTCTAATTCCTGTTGGACGTTCTATTGGTTTAGCTCAAGAATACCAATGCAAAGTTCACAACATCATATCAAATCCAGATATTACATCACAATACATGCACAATATATTCAAAACATTCCTTCAAGAGGTGCTTGAAAAAGATTTTCATATAACGGATTCTTGGTGTAGGCATTTTACCATCTCTTCATTCTTATTTTTCTCTTTGTATTTTTCACTTTATACATTTCATTTCTAATATATTCCTTTTCCTCCCATGTAGGTATGAATAGAAGGAGAGAGAATCCACACACATTCATGGTTTTATTTGGTTGGCAGATGCAGCAAATATGGACACCTTAGATTGGCAAGATATTCTTGCAGTTGAAGCTGCAATTTTTTTTTGACACATGTTACAGCTTGGAATCCTTGTGATACACACTTGTCAACATCTGGGTTACACCATTCTATTGCAAATGATCCATGCAATCTTGCCTCTTCATCCATATTTGCATCAAACTACTCAGTTGGCTATGAATAACTTGTAAATTTTGTTCAAAGACACACTAGACGCTCAAAATCAACTTGCCTTCACAAGAAAGGAAAATCAGTTCAATGTCGCTATGGTTTTCCATATGAGCTACAGATGCTTCTTCATTATTCATTGATCCAAATGGAGGTAAAACATACAATCCTGCAAGAAATCATTCCCTTCTCAATATTCACAACCCTACCATGCTTTTAATATGAAGGGATAATATTGATTTCCAACCTGTTCTTTCTAGACATGATGTCCTCAAATACATTCAAAGTATGCATAAAAAGTAGAGCTAAAATTAGAAATCTACCATGGAATTCTATCTTTCCTTGCACATGCAACACCAAGTTACATGCCCATTCTTCAGCCAATCAAATAATTAGTTGCACAAACAACCATAGAACGAGACATTAGTGCATAAGAGACATGTCACATGCTACAAAAACTCCCACTTTTTCTTTGTAGCCGTCACTTATTTTTGTTGAATGTCAGTCAAATTGTCTTCCGCCTTCACCTGTGTTTCTAATGGAACTAATAACACCCCTCCAACTCCCCCCTTCATATTTGCATACATGCAAAGACCACTTTCTCTTGAACATCTAACCCTACTTGAAGTTGCTCGTTCTTGGTATTTCTCTTCGAATAGGAAAAAAAATCCATGGAAACAAAACTTGCATCACAATATTGTTAGAGTCTATCCATAATTCATTTCCATTCCTCCCTTTGATTCTTCATCTTTTGAACCATTTTGTTGGATCGAAATTATTCTATACAAATCTTTTCATTCCATCCCTCGGGATATTGGAACAACAACTTCTGAAAATATTTCTCATTGGCATTAGATTAAAGGCACATATAGTGTCTATAATGTTGAATGTGTACAAGAAGAACCCTGCAGACCTCTATCCAATGAATCAAACTCCGATTTTATTACCTTTCCATTGTACCATAGCATGGATGAATGGGAACTTCTCTCTCAAATGAGACCAGGAAACAACATCCAAATTGATGATCTTGAAATGCTTGGACATCATAATTTTAACAAAAAACACAATTGGACACATAAAAATATAACCACCAACTTGCATTAGACAACAACATCATTCATTGGTCCCTCAATCAATTGTCCACCCAGTTACATGAAGACAACCTATTGTTGTCCAATTCACCCAATTCCTTGTCTCCCACACAACGCATTGCCTTTGATGTTGTCATTTCTCATTTTATAAACACTACATTGACTCCATCACTCAAAATGGCTATTCAGGGTACTGCAGGCACCGAGAAATCTTACCTCATATCTTGCTTAAAATATGCACTACAAACTGCATCTGAACAAAGTGCCTCCCCACTTCTTCTCCTTGCTCCAACTGGTGTTGCTTCTTTTCACATACATGCATCTACAATACATTCTTCTCTTCAAATACCCATTGGTGAAATGCAACCCCTTGAATGCCAATCTGTTTCAAAAATTCAAGAAGAACTCCGCCATATTCGATATATTCTCATTGATGAAATGAGCTTTATTAGACCAAAAATGTTGACTCAAATTGATGCACGCTTACGTCAAGATTTCCCCTCAAATTGTACAATTCCATTTGGTGGTTGTTCCATAATCCTTGTTGGTGACTTTAAACAATTGCCTCCTATAAAGGACATCCCAATGTATGCAGGATCATCCGTTGGAACAACTCTTTGGTGTACATTTGATACTTTTATCACGTTAGAAACAATTTTCCAAAAACAAGGAAATAACCCTTCTCAAACTACCTTTCGACAACTCTTTCTAGACCTATGAAATGGAACACCAACTATTGAATACTGGGCACTCCTAATGACAAGAACAAGCTCATGCCTTTTAGATGTGAAAAACTATTCTTTTCAACAATCTATCCACTTATACCCCACCAATACTTCTGTTGCACTGCACAATAAACACATGTTGAAAAAATTTAATATGCCAATTGCACATTGCTTTGTAGAACAAAGGAACAAACAAGGCCATAGATCCATTAACGACAAGAAATTTCCAAAATCCCTCCAAAGCAAAAAACCTTATAGTTGTAGTGTAAAGAGCATAAAAACCATACATAAAATGAAACCTGATGAATAAGTAAAGTTTAAACAAAATTACAGAGATGTTCAAAAGAGCCACAATAAACCATGTAATATATGGAGGGATACATACAATATTACTATAAAGGAATGTTTATGAAGAGACCTTGAAAAATAAAAACCAGCATAAACTTAGAGGTAAACAAAATGAAGTGAAATAGACAAAAACAAAACATGAACAAGCTCATGAGTTAGCACCACTCATAGTGACAGTCAGGTCCTGCGTTTCCTCAACGATTGGAAAAGGACCAAAGAGTTCCTTGTCTAAATTTGGTAGACTGGGCTTCCACACCATGACATACACTTTTCCCACATAAGGATCCAATTTCTCCATAGAAGCATCCGCTTTCGCCACAGATGCATCATATTCACGAGCTGATTTGGAAAGCTCGCTTATCATAGTAAAAAATGCAACAACTACTGTATATGCACTGTCCATGGTGGCGTCTTCATTCTTTTAGTTTAAATTAATATTCCTAGTCATCCCGAAACTAAAATAAAAATAAATCAAACAAAATTAAAACAACAATAATATAATTTACATGACATCAATTGTAATTCTCTACGAATATTCCATAGAGACACTGGTGCTACCTCCATCACCCAAAGAGTCAAATCCCAGATCTAGATTTTCCACATGGCCATGACATTTCTATGCATTGTGACATTATCTAATTCCAAATGAAACCAAGCTTATAGGCCAAATATCCGCCAAATTTAGAGGCAAAGCGATGAAAAATAACGTAGAGCGAGTTTAAAATAACGATGGACTTAGGAGAAGAATAAATTCTATGAAAATAATACGAACAGTCAAAATAAAGCCTCAAAATTGAAGTTTTCCAGTTTTCGATACCTGAACGTCGAAAATCGGAAATAGGAACTTCGACATTTATTTATTTGAAAATACAAAACTTCCGAGGTTTGAAATGTCACAAATCAGATATCGGGGAATACATATTGTGTTCATTATTGGAAAACATAGGACATAATATTTCTGCAAGAATATCTTAATAAAAATAAAAAATAGACATTATTTGCAAAACTCTAAATCTAATGAGTGGCTAGACTTCGTAAATTCGAATCTTAAAAAACCCAACTCAAACAGCCAAAAGACTGTAGACCGTATATATCGTATGCATAAACCAAAATTAACAAAAATTACATTTAATTTTTGGGAATCGACAGTTGGGAAACAAACATTCAGTCCAAAAAAGTGTGGTATTTCCCGTTCCCAATATCAGGATTATCGCAAATTGAGAATCGGGAAACCAGACAAATCCACTTTCTGACATCGAAAGTATCGAAAATTGGAAATTGCAAAAGAAACCTATAAACTTATCTAAAGTCAAAATTCCGATTTCCAATACTCGGAAGTCGGAATTCTAGTTTCCCAATTTCTTAATTTCTATTTTCCGATACTCAAAAATCCAAAAAGTAGATACAGTCGAAAATTAGATAGCTCCAAAAAATGCATTTCCACTTCCCAATTAGGAAATTGGAAATGGCAATCAAGAAAGACAGATTGTAAAACAAGTTGAAATTTATTATGAAATTCAATAAATCCAAAGATAAAATTTTAGTATATAAATCAACACATTAAATTGCAAAACATTACAATCTTTCCAAAACTACAAACATATCGAACTTGCATGCACCCTATGTTCCAATTCTCGATTTCCCAAATTCCCATTTCCAACATTTCGGATTCCGCAGATTTTATGTTCTGCAATAAGGAACATTCCACTTTACTATTTTCAATTTCCCGGTTTCCAATTTTCAACAGTTTCGATTCCAAAAATCCTATGTCCTATGTTTTTCAACAAGATACACCCTATGTTCCAATTTCCGATTCCCCAATTCCAATTTGCAACATTTCCGATCTCAAAAGTTTTGTCTTTTCAAATAAGCAAATGGCGAAGTTCCTATTTCCGATTTTCAACGTCCGGTTACCAAAAACCGAAAAACTTCAGTTTTGTTAAATTCGTTTGGTGTTGAAAGTTTTATTTTCCCTGTTCATATTCTTTTCTCTTTTCCATAAATGTTTATGGTAAATATAGCTCTCCAGTTGGAGCCTTTATCTTATTTCCCAATTTCGACTTTCACAAATATTGATCTCGAATCATCTTCAAACTTGATATTTATTAACATAAATAATTGTCATTGGATATTGAAATAAATTTCATATACCCAAATCAATCTATTCACATATATTAGATATTTAACTTTAGGTTTATTAATAGAAATACTATATTTACATAAATTAGATTTTTAAACTTCATATTTTTTTTTTGTATGTATGCATTGCTATTAATCAACTATAAAAAATATTACAGAAAATTGAGAATTTGGTCAGGTGAAAAAAGTGGTCTAACATCCACCCTAATTTGTTAAAAGCATAAAACTCTACAGTTGAAGTGTAAAGAGCCTAAAAACCATACAGAAAATGAATGCTACTGCATAAGTAAAGTTTAAACAAAATTACAGACATATTCAAAAGAGCCACAATAACCCATGTGATATATGGGGGGCTACGTACAAAATTACTATGAAAAAATGTTTATGAAGAGACCTTGAAAACTAAAAACCAGCATAAATTTAGAAGTAAACAAAAGGAAGAAAAATAGAAAAAATGAAACAGAAACAAGCTCATGAGTTAGCACCGCTGGTAGTGACAGCCGCATCTTGCCTTTCCTCAACTATGGGACAAGGCCCAAACAGTTCCTCCTCTTAAGATGGTAGACCGTGCTTCAGGGGGAGAACAACCACTTTCCTGACAGAAGCATCCGCTATCCCCATAGAAGGATCCACTTTTCCCACAGAGGAATCCCGTTTCCCCACAGAAGCATCAGATTCAAGAACTCATTTGGAAAGCTGGCTAATTGTAGTAGGCACTATAGATACATTGGGTATCGTAGGATCCGGGTCGAAATTCATTTCTGGAGCCATAGAGACATTTCTGTTACCTCCATCACCCAAGGAGTCAACTCCCACGACTAATTTTTTCAACATGGCCATTACACCTCTGTCCATGATGACCATATCTAATTCCAACATTTTGGATGTAGCCTGTGAAATTTTTGACTTAGTATTATTCCATCTCTCTAGTATTTCCTCCATCAGGGACCCCATCATGTTTTTGACGATCCAATAGTAATTCGGGCTGCCCCCATCAATATCATGAGCAAGGTACTCATTTACCAGCCTTGTTTCCCAGTCATCTATTATGCACAAAACTTGCAGAGAAATATCATTGTTGTAACCATCTACCTTTGTCATGCATACCCCTCATTGCGCACGACCGCTACCACTCCCAGCACAACAAGACGTGGTACACTACTTTGACATAGTATGATGGTTAATATGCAAAACAATATGGAGCAAACGAAGACAGAATGGTTCTGCAAAAAAATCAGGGAATAATAAGAGTGCCCCAAGACCTGATCAATTAGGCAAGAAATAGCTCAACCAAAATAGGGAGAAAGATTCATCACCACGCTAAAACCAATAGGAGGCCATTAATGGGGAAAAAATATTGTTGTACAACTTCCAGTTCCTAACCAAGTGAAATTGTACTGTAACCGCATAAGGAAATGACCGTTGGGTTAAATAATCCCTTACCTCAGTAACGATGATGTCCTCCATTGAAGATGATACGTGCTGACAGAGCTTCGTTGACAGGGACTAATTAATGTCGTCTCAGACAAAATGGTAGGGGAGAAAGAGAATTAGCTTTATGAGCCATCGTGCAGATACAAACATTGTTATAAACTTTCCAAAGAAATAAGTTACATAGAATAAACTCATATTTCACAACGTCTACCTAGCTGATCAACTCAATGCCACCTTCTTTGATCCCTTTTAGATAACCAGATATAATAACCTGAAAATTTAATCATGACCGTGTTGTATCTAAACTCAGCAATCGAAATTGTTGTAGTAGTGAAAGCGCCACTCTTCATGATAGACATCGTGACTACCGAATCAACTGTAATCCCAACATTAAAAATCAACTCATGACCAAGTTGGCTAGCCTAGGAAAAAAGACCACCTTCATTAATGTGTAATGAGTGTAGGATAGATGACAGAAACAAGTGCAACATCAATCTACCACAATAGACTTGTCCATTCCCTACTTTCCAATTTGACTCTCATCATTCGCATCTAGGGTTAAACTTCATATTTATTAATAGAAATAATTATCATTATTCAATCTATAAGCCTCATAAAATTGTTTCTTAGAAATTTACTGTATAAATTAAAAATTATAATTCTTTAAAATTATTATATTTTAAATGAATTTTTAACTCATTTCTCCAAATAAAATAAAATCATATAATTTCCAATATATATAAACAAATAAAAAACACATTATATATATTATATATATTATGAATATTTTTATTTTATAATATTTATTCCCAATTTCTGAAACACGATACCAAATTTCCGAAATCGGATATCGAGAACCAAAAATTCTAGTTTTTCTTAGGGTTATTTCGGCTATCGACGATTTGCGATTCGCGATATTTAGATCCGAAATATCGGAAATCAAAGAAATGAATAAACATTGTAAATAAAAAAACCAATATTTTCACTTTGTAATATCCGAAATATCCAAAATAGGAAATCGCAAAACTAGGAAATTATTTCAACAAAAACCTTAATGTCTGGTTTCCAATACCCAAAAGACACAAAGGTTGGGTTGTAGAAAGAAATAATATTTTTACCCTCTCTGAAACACTATGCGATATCACGAATACCCCAAATAACCTTAACAAAAGCTGAAATTTCCAGTTTCCTATATCCCGAAATCGGATATACAAAATGTCAGAAATAGGATATCGGGGAATAAGAAATTGGAAATCGGAACATAGGGTCTTTCTTATTAGAAAACATAGTATTTCCCCTTTCCGCATTTCCTCCCTTGAGGACAAAAGTTAAAAATCGCAAATAGGAAATAACTTACTTCTAAACAACATGACTAATAATTTCAAGATAAAACTATTACAAGAAATAACAAATGAAAAAAAACAGCCAATTAATGTGCAAACATGTAAATCAAAATTACTTTGAGCATAAACTGAAAAAGACTGAAAAATAACTCACTCCTAAACAATATAAATTATAATTTCAGGATAGAACTATTACAGAATATAATAGATGAAAGAAAACAACCAATTAATGTACAAACATGCAAATCAAAATTACTTCTTTACAAATAAAACTGTAAAGAACAATCTCCAAGTGTTAAAGATACACAAATTTCAAAAAAAATTGTTTCTTGCACTTGTACAATAAGTCCAAATTCACGATAGAAATTTCTTTCCCCAGCACAGCTGCATAGGTAAATATTACCAAAATGTGAAATTACACAATGAAATAGTTTCTAGGTTTTCTCAAGGGAAGAACACCACTTGGTAAATCAATCCAGAATGTCATCGACTTCCTGAAAATGAGCATTCCTCAACTGAATCTCATTCTTACAAATTTGGGAGGAAATTTTCTCCCTTCTGATTTTTTTCCATTCTTTGATGAACAACTTTATTTGAGCTTTTGAGGCATGGGGAACTTCTATCCATTTCTCGATCTCTTGCACTGTGAACTGACTGATTTGTTGAATCAACTCTTTGGTATCATCAAACTACTTTTCCACTTCTTCCAAATGAAGTTTAGGACAAACTGCCTCATTGAGAGGATCCAAAACAGGTAAACTCAAATAGGTTAGCAAATTATTTGAAGAAGACCACCTATTTTCACAAACCTTTTGTCCTGCATTGACTACAACTTCAACTGAATCACACATAGCCTCCCATATCTCAATGGAAACTTCAGCTGTTTTTAGCTCTAACTTGTCTAAGATTCACAAGCCATAAGGTCTTTCCTTAATATTCTTTGTCCAACCTCTTACTTGCTCTAAAGCAGTGGATGCTTCTCTCATCTGATGATGGTGATCCTCAAGAGTTTTAGAATGCTTGATAAAATTGTCATACATGCCTTGCATCTCATCAAAACAACAATACAAATCTATCACAGCCTGTCAAAATTCTTCATGTATTTTACAAAGTACCTGTTTAAAATCCTCAATTCTCAGATCGACAAAATAGGAGCCTTTTGAGGCTAAATAGACATATTTCAGTTCTTGATTGATAAGAGAATTTTTCTCTTCTTATTGCTAATTCACAACCTCTGCATTCTAAAGCTGGTTCTTGGCTTCTTCAGCTTTGTTTTTCCTTTCCTCTACTTTGTCTTCATGTTCTTGTTTCAATTGGACAATATATTGTTCATGCCTCTGTTATGGTTATGCTAACTCCTATTTAGCATTCTCCAATTCCTTTTGTTTTTCACCAAGAGCCAAACTTAATTGTGAAACTGATTGAAAATTATCTCCAATAAAAACTCCCATGGCAGCTGATGTCTCCACTGCCCCTTGTTGCATATCACTTATATCTGCCTTCCATATGAACTAACCAAGGGCAGGCACATTTTTGGCTGAGCTTTCTCTAGATCTCTTGGCTCCCCCTTTAACCACAACTTTATCCTTTTTCTCTCCAATAATATTTGCCAAAGGATACCATTGCATCTTCTCCAAAATCTGCGATAAATTCAGATGATGAAATGCTTTGCTGGCGGATGGTAACCAAAGTATCAGTTTGGGTTTGGTTTAAAGGAATGTCTAGGCTGAGAGGGACAATATTCATAGGAAAATAAATAGAGGTAAAAGTGAGTGATGTAAAAGAATCAAATATAGGAAAATATTCCTTTTGAGGAAGAGTCATACAGACATAAGGAATGTAGTCCTGAAAAATATAGGGAACTATGGATGTAGTGATAGGCTGAGGTGGTGAAAAGGAAGAAGGAGAACTATGAATAGGTGAGTCAATTGAAATGGTGGACATGCTAATAGTAGCTCCGATTATTGATGACAAATTTACCTCAGGAAAACAATGTTGGGAAGATGATGAACCTAACATACTGGAAAACCTTTGGATATTGGGGATAGATGACAAAAGGGTAGTCATAACAGCCTTAGCGTCTTCTTCCACGTTAGTATCATGATTCTCAATCTGATCTGATGATAAACAAATTACCTTTTGTATAGAAGGTTCTTGCACAAGTGTATCTGGGATCGAAGGTTCTTGAATAAGTCTCTCCTCTTTCTTTCCAATTAAGATCGAAGAAATGGGATTTTATTTTGTCCATGCTTCTGGCAATTAAGCCTGTTCAAAGCCTGCTACAATCTTCTATCTTTTAGGATTTACTTCAGTTAACTCTGCCTAATTTTGCAGTTGAGACCCGACTTCTTCAAAATTTCTTTTGAGTTCTTCCCCTTTCTTTGGCATTTCTTCCATTGTTGTAAGAGAGGGGATCAATGGGCCTTCAAGAACACCTTTTCCCTTGTTCTTAGGTTGAGCAACAACAACAACAACATACCTTGTTTCATGTTCTCTCACTTCTTCTTCTCTCTTCTTCTTCTCAAGATCTTGTTTTATTTCAAGTTTATCTTCTCTTTCTCGCATATTTCTTCTCTTAAGATCCTTTTGAAACAAGTACAGATGGAACTTTATCTCTGGATCAGTGATTTTACCAATCACCTCTTCAAAAGTGGTAGTTGCTCAGAACATGGAATCATCAGGATCATTTTGATGAGCGTATTGAAATTTGACATTCTCATGAGCAAATAGATTAGCCAAATATGCCACTGGTCATGCATTATTTTTGGTGCCGCCCCCAAACTCATAACAAAATTCTCCTTTCCCAACAACGATGCATGAATATGATTCTGTACCGTAAGATTGCCAAGATTCACAGGAAATTTGGGCCATGCCTTCTTCTTATGTTTGGTCAACTTGGAGAAAGCGCCATCAATCACAGTCTGATAAGAAGTTATTGAAGCACCATTCAGTCTAGAACTATTCTGGGAAACAAGTGCACTATATTGCTGCCCCAAATCCTTATGTAAGAGAAATATTCTCCTACATACTAGTCACCATACATTGAAATGAGTTCCCTAGCTTTTTGAGAGAATGCAAGAGCATTAACTTTGAAAATTTTGTAGTACATTGATCTGAGAAATAGGTCACAGAGCTCATATACACGAGGTATGAAATTGTCATCCCACATATCAACGCATATGAACAGGTGGACATTTCTTGCTCCAATTCCAATTTAGCTCTAGGAAACAAGAACATGCACAAAATGCATCCATAACGAACCCTGACATGTAGAAAGTTGGTTTTTGGTTGGCCAAGGTTATCTGATATTTTTCAATTTCCTCCCGCAAATTGCAAAATAGAATTTGCGCCTAGTTGAAGGAATCGGCTGTAAGTAGAACGTGGTTCGCCATAGGGACCCATTTCGCTTTGAATGAGGAAAATTTGGGTAAGCCAAATAATCTGCAAAACATGGTGTCTAAAAATGAGAAAGGATATCTAAATCAAGAAACTGGATATGCCGAAAGTGAAACGGGAATCACTAGTGTTGGGTCTTCCAACCAAGATTTCACCACTTGTTTGTTATTGAATTTGGCGAGGGTTTCTTCGAAAATTTTTGACGAGAAAAGCTGTTTGGGGGTTGCCAAAGCATAAGCCCTAACAAAAACATATGGATGAAACAAAGCAATAGAGACATTCTTAATATCATGAAACATTCATTGGTTAAGGTCGACGTGGTCAAATGCCCACTTAACAGGGTCTGTGTAAGGCATAAAAGGATGTCTCACCGCAATGCAATGGAGCTGAGAATTGCGTATGTGCATATAGAAAGGTTTATCATGAGCAACTGAGGAAAAATAATCATTGTCAAAAGTAACATAAATTCTGGAAGAGTCCACGTATGAGGTGTCAGAAACATACCCACTTGTGTCAGTGAAAACACAGGCATTGGGATCTTTGATTTTCTGCTCTTAAAGAGCCATTTTAGATCTGGTATTCCTGGTCGTAGCAGATATCTTCTTTGATTGAATTTTAGCAACATGTCTAAAAATGACATGAGTTTAAATTTACCATAAAAAGCGGTCAGGGAGTGAAAACTTACAGGTCAAAATCATGAGTCTACGCACTGGGACACCGAGGAAATGCATAGTAAAAAATACCCTGGGCAGAGTGAAAAATTGTAGGTTCGATTCTTTAAAAACTCAACTAAAATGGACAAAAGAATCTAGACCATAAATTTTGTATGAATCAAAGGACAAGATCAAATAAACAACATAGGATACATAATTTTAAAGCATTTACTTTTTGTGGTTTCGATCTTTTGGTTTGCAAAATCAAGAACCAGAGATTGGGAAACAAACATTCAGTTGAAAAATTAAGTTTGTTTCCAGTTTCCAAGATCCACAATATCATCATTAAGTAAATATTCGACAAATAAACTTGTGAGTTTTCCTATTTTGGGAAACCAAAAAGGAATATTTCGACTTCCGTAATCCAAAATTGCAAACTACCAATATCATAAAACCCTTCGAATATGAATATCCAAAATCAAAATTTGATAAAAAAAAAGGAACATTTCCTTTCAGAAACTTGAAATTTAAAAAACGAGTTAAAATTTATTCCAAAAGTCAATATATCCAAACAAAAAAGTTTCATCAATAAAATTACCTCGGTAGTACACATAAAAATGTAATTACCAATCCCCCAAAGGTTCAATTGCGGAAAGACCCAATATTTTTCCCCTCTCCACCTTCCTTTGCACCATTTCAAGCTTAGGATTTATGTGGTCCAATGCCTACTTGACAAGGTCCATGTAAGGCATAAATGGGGATCTGGAATCAATGCAATCAAGCTAAGAATTGTGTATCTAAAAACGACGTGAGTTCAAACTTACCAAAAAAAAGATCAAAGGGTGAAAACTTCATAAAGTCACAACTACGAGCACTCTGACACAGAAAATATCCATTGTAAGAAAACCCTCCAAAATACTCTAGACCGTATATATCATATGCATAAACGAAAATTGACAAAATTTACTCTTCATTTTTGGGAATCGGCAATCACAAAACAAACATTCAGTCCAAAAAATCTGAAATTGATAATCGGGAAACCAGATAAATCCACTTTTTGACATCCAATGTATCGAAAACCAGAAATCACAAAACAAACATACAAACTCATCTAAAGTAAAACTTTCGATTTCCGATACTTGGAAATTGGGAAAGTAGATACAGTCGAAATTTGGAATTCTACTTTCTTGATTTCTTAATTTTCAATTTCCAATACTTGGAAACCAAGACAGTAGATAGAGTCGAAAAGTAAAGACAGGTTGTAAAACAAGTTAAAATTTATTACAAAAGTCAATAAACCCAAAGATAAATTTTATTTAGTAAAAAATGTATTGACCTAAAATTTCAAAAACTCAGTATTAATTTCCAATCTTCCAAGGTAAGTCACAAAGGTTGGGTTGCAGAAAGACACAATATTCTTACCCTCTCGGCGTTTTTTTTCACCTCTCGGTGCAAATGCTAGTTAAGGTGTTTGTATGTGTGTGTGTGTGTGTGTGTGTGTTTTCAAATTGTATTTTTTTTAGATTTTTTATTATTTTTGGATTAAGTTTTGTTTATATATTTTATTTTGAGTTTTTATAATTTTTTTTATTTCAAAAAACTAACTTTGTGTTAATAATTGTTTTTAAATTTTTTTTTAAATGATGTTAAATTTTTTGGGGTCATATTTCAAAAACCTTTGCAATTTTAACTCTAGACAAGAAAGGGTTGACACTTGTAGCACAACTTTTTTATTCAAGAGCTAGTTTTTGTATTTTCTTTATATTAGTACCATTTGTTAAGATCAAGGTTTCAAATAAGTTGTAACTTTGACCTCGAAAAGAAAATGGGGGTGCCATCATAGCACTAGTTTTCGATTCAAGGGTTTATTTTAGGGATTTGGTTGCAACAATGTTGGTTGCAAAGGCCACGATTTAAAACAATGCATAATTTTAACTTAAAAAAAAAGAGGGTAATTTTGGGAGCACCACTTTTTGAATGGGGGTTTATTTAAGGTTTTGATTGCAACCACACTGATCGAGTTTTCAAAAAACTTGTAATTTTAGCCTTGGAGAAAAAAGGGTGCTACTAGTAGCACCACTTTTCAATTCGAGGGTTGTTTTCGTTGTTTTTTACGCAAAAATATGATTTTTTATGGCTAGAGTTCTCGTTTTGAGTATAAAGTTATCATCAAGTTGTATAATGTGTTAAACACAAATCAAGTTGTACACTGCCTCAACTGACCTTCAATTATTGCACTGACTACCATGCTCAACTATTTTGGACATGATACCTCTAGGTGGACCCAATTGTACAGCAATAACCTTGAATTTGTTGTTACCTATCAGAAATTTCATGTAGGAAGATCAATCTCAAACTTCCATATCTAGGACAAATTTTTATGTAATTTCAACCACCTCTTTGTTCCTTCAAAAGAGCATGAGAAATTAATTTGGGAGGCACACTACAATCGAGTGGAAAGGAAATTTGGTTTAGAGAAGACAATGACATTATTGAAAAAGTACTTCTACGGGCCAAATATATGACAAGATGTTGGAAAATACATTAGATCGTTCACCACTTATGCGATTGCCAAACCTACCATCAAGAAGCAAGGGTAGTACATGACATTGACTGCTTGAGATAGACGTTGGGAATATGTCTCGATGGACTACATGTCTATCTTTCCTTCAAAAAAGCATGGAAATGAACGCGTATATGTAGTTGCTAACTAGTTCTCTAAGATGGAAATTTTAACTCCTTGTAAGAATAGCATTACAACAAATGATATTGCTAGGTTCTTCTTCGAGCATGTTTCGGTTCACTTTGGCCTCCCACAAAACATTATTTCGGATCAAGATAGTGGATTCCTTAGTACTTTCTAACTCAACCTATGGTTGATGATGGACACCACATTAGACAATTTGACTTCCTCCCACCCCTAAACTAATGGACAAACAAAGGTGGTCAACATGATGATTGTGCATATATTGAGAATGTACAAATCCAAACATTCATGTACTTGGGATAAGATCCTTCCTTATGTTCATCATAGCTACAATAGAGCCCTTCATGACTCTATTGGACACAACCCCTTTCAAGTTTGTTTGGGGTTCTAGCCATTAGCCCCAATTGATGTAGCACCACGCATTGCTTCTACCATGAATGATTCCTATAAAATATTAGAGCGCCTCAACCTAATTTTCACAAAAATATCTACCTACCACTGTAGCAAAAACCTCCACAAATAAGAAACTTAAAAAAAACTTTATAAAAATATTTGTTTAATTCTTGTTTCCTTGTAATGATTTTTTTCTTACCAATCCTAGTTAAAAAGTTATGTTCACTTAAGGCAATCAATAACCCTAGGATTTGATTTTTTATTAAAAATATATATAATTATATTTAAATGTATGTTATTTATTAGTTGTAATGAAATGAAAGCGGGTTTAACTAGGTTAGATATCTATTATTTCACTCTTCTTTCATTTTCTTACCCATATAATTAAAACAGATAAAATAGTAATGGATATATATATTTTTATATGTTTTTTTCTATTCATCATCTTGATAATTATAACACAAAAAATAATAATGAATATACATTTTTTAATTTTTTGTATTCTATTCCATCACTTGTTATATATTATTTTAATATTCAAAACTTCAAAAAACTTGAAATATAACATAATTACCTATATCCTTAGGTCTCACAAAATCCACTCTTTAATATAATTAACTTATTGATTTATTTCATTCTTCATCTTCTCTCATGTTCTCTCTTTTTTTTTTCTCCCAAAATAAAGGTGATAAGTTAACTTTCGATTCAAGTTTGGTTTAAATTTTATGTTTAATGTGAATGTTTTTTTTACTTATTTTGAACTTTTTTTAATATGAGGTTGTGAAGTTGTTTTTACTTATTTTGAATAATTTTTTATGTGAGGTTATGGGGGAGAAAACTGTAAACATTGACATTGGAAAACTATCTATCCTTCATTTTCTCTTTATATGTATATTCCATGAACGGACCAACATATATGCGTGGAGAAATTTTTCCTTATATAAAGAATCTAATTAAGTATTGTTCAATATATATTAAATAAGATGCATTTTATGATAAGATACATTTAAAAATAAAGATACAAACACATACTATTTAGTTAGTTACAATGCACATTAATAATCACCATCATCATCACATTTATGTATTAAAAATTAACTTTAAATCAGTTTATTGAAAAACTTCATGTGAGTGCTAAGAAGGAAAAGAGGAAACTTCTAATATTAGGGATCTAAGAGTTCATAGATGCATAAGGGAGTAAACTATGTATACTATGCATATGAAGAGATTTTGCAATCCAAATTTGAAATATGAAAAATACATTCAAGGTAAGTTTATATGATTTTTATTTTTATTTTTATTTTTTATCCTTTTGAAATTAACAATAGTCTTAGCCTATGATTCCTTTGTATTATAATTTACCAATAACGCCTAGTCATTCCTAGTCGTTCACCAATCCCATAAAAATTACTAATGTTTAAATTATTTTTTTTAACGAGTTTCTAACACAAAAATACAAAGGATACAATAAGATATAGAGAAAATCTAAATCATAAATTGAAATTCTAAGGTCATGGTTGCACTGTATGTATTTTTTTAAAGGTTAAATAAATCAAGTTTTTGGTTTCAATGTTCATTCAAAAAATTAAGAATAACAATAGCCACAAATTTGTTTGAAATGATTAATGTGTTTTTGTGTATCCATTTTATGCAAAATTGTTATTTCTTATGTCATTTAAGTTTATATTGATTTATATGAAAAAGCATATGGGCTAAAAATTAACGAATGCAACCATTGTTTTATGATGGTAAAATTAGGATTAGTATAGGAAAATTTATGTACACCAAAGGCCAATACAATTGAATCTTGTTACTATACCTTGTTTTACTTATTACTTGTATTTATAAAGAATGTTTGTTTTTTATTTCTTGATTCAATTACTTTATATATTGAAAAACACTTAATAATCTTTTATTTTAAAAAATCACAATCTATATATTTTTGTTAAACTAAAATTAATAAGCCATAGATTCATATGAATGTCAAAGTGAAAAAAAAATATAAATGTTAGACATCATAATTTTTTAATAATTAATTTTTTATTTTAAATAATTTACAATTTATATATTTATATAAAATTAAATTTGATAAAAATTTATTCATAAAAATAAAAATTATAAGACAATATAAATATATATTATTGTAAATTTTTTATTTAATAAAAAAAACATGAAATTTTAATACTACAAACATTCAAATTTATATTTTCTACTACTAATTAATAAATAATACATTACACCACAAACATTCAAATTTATAATTTCTACTGCTAAATAATAAATAATACATTACATTGATATTGTAATATTATAAATAATTGCACCATATCCCTATTAAATTTCATTCAACACCAATGTTCCTCTCTTTTAATTATTTCCGATTCCAAAAAAACCATAGAGCAAACAAAATTTATATTGTCTTGTCAATATATTTTGTTTTCTTGTATGATCATTAAATCCAAACATATCAAATCACTTGTATGATCATTAAATCCAAACATATCAAATCACTTGAATCGAAATGATATCTACCAAATTAACAAATTAATATATGTTGAGTTCGATGCCAACGGAGCATTTCTTAAACCATGAATTCTTCCTCTCTTTTACATTATTTCCCATTCCAAAAAAACCATATAGCAAACACATTATTTCCCATTCCAAAAAAACCATATAGCAAACACAACATGTTTTGTTTTGTTGTATGATCATTAAATCTCTTTTACATTTTTCCCATTCCAAAAAAACATTTAACAAATCCAAACATATCAAATAACATGTTTTGTTGTGTTGTCAACATGTTTTGTTTTCTTGTATGATCATTAAATCCAAACATATCAAATAACTTCCATTAAACTAATGTCTACCAAATTAATATATGTTGAGTTCGATGCCAACGGAGCATTTCTTAAACCATCAATTCTAGACCTTGAAAAACACAATTTTGAAATAAAGTTTTTCTAACTTTTAAATTTTTATGCAAGGAGGATGCACAAAATTAATTTCATATATTCAAACTTATCCAATGATGCAGGGTAGATATACACAATTTCTTTATCCAAACTTATCCATTGATGTAGGGAAGATATACAAAACTAATTTTAGATATACAAGCTTACTTAATGATAGATACACAAAATTCACATATACATAATTTTGGTTTAATATTTTTTTTGGTTTATGTTGAGATTTTACGATAGTGGTAACAATGATTTTTGAAGTTGCAACAACTCCTAAAAATGATATCATTTTTTAAAAGGACTATGTAATTTTGTAGTTATGTTCTTTTTATGTAATATATTCAAACCAATCCAAAATGTTACCTGAAAATGAAATACAACTACATATTATGATGATCATACATCACAAGCTTGAAAGCTTCTATATCTCCTTGGTTTCTCCTCCAATGGAATCTTAACTCACTAATGCTTCTTTCTTCTTACCAACTTCCTGCAAAAGAGAGATTAGTACTATGGGTGACTTTTACTACACCATGTGCAACGATGATTTTAGGGGCGAAATATAGCCCAAGAGTGAAATTAGAGGGGTCTCAAATATAAAAGGGGCGAATTTTTAATATGAAACAGTGTTTTTCTAAATTAAATACATTAGTCCCTAAATTTATTTAACCCATATTAATGGGAATTTGGATCGCCAAGGCCACGAAGGCCCGTGAATGGGTAAATTAGAATGTCTCCCTGCCAAATATAGTTGAAATCAGGGAGTTCGCCCAACATTTTTGGTAGGAAGGGCAGGAAATATTGAAATTGCCCATTTTTTTTTGGGTAGGAAGGCCAGGAAATTTTGAAATCGCCTTGATTTTCCAGTAATGGTGGGGAATACAACTTGTTTGTCGTTGATATTTGGACCCTGTAGTGGTTTCAACCCCCAATTTTTCTTAGGTAAATGTTTTTTAACTCTAAATTGGTCCATATCTGATTAAAACGTGGAGTTGTGCAACAAGTTTATCCCTATGTAATCTAGAAACCCACACGGAGAATCATCATATCTTTCGTATTTGGCAATTTGCATGGAGCTTTGTTTTTTAACAGTGGTTGTCTCTGTGTTTCTTCAAAGTTCATTTTGGATCGTGGTTTGAAGTCTTCATAGAGGTTAGTTAAAGTTTTCATATAACTTGATAATGTACAGTGAACATTATCATTATGCGTCTATAATTCAAGAATCAAATTTAAGTTTTTCTTGAATTTCAAATTCACGTTAACTAGTTTGTTGATAATTTTTCGATTCCAATTTCCAATCATTTTTTTTCCTTGTCAAGAGTATAAATTTGAAAGTATCAGTCTAAATAGGGTTTATAAACTTGAAGGTGTCTTTGGGAATCTAGTCCCTTTGTTGGATTTTATTGGGGCATAATGAATCTATATTTTTATATGGAGGCCAAAATCCAAGATCTTTCTCTTGGGATAAGTTAAAATAAAGTGGATGTTAGGGATCTCTATCCACAAGAATATTCATTGTATGAACTCTTAGATTCATGGCTTAGTTGATGCTATGCGCTAGCTCATTTCCCATATCCCTAGGATAGACATGCGTTTGGACAATGTGGAACAATCCATACATCAAATATCTATTCAAGTTACTGGTTTAGATATCCATCTATATGATGTAGAAGACAATATTCAGGTCCAAAAGGCCCAGGTGGATACTATTTAAGACACCATTGATAGGCATGATAATATTCTTGTGGTGAAACAGTCTTATGCTTTTTATTTTTTGGGCTCCAAGGAAACCGAGGGATCCTTTGTTGGACAACATGCTTCTAAAATTAACATTTCAGTCTCGGGTGGCAAGAGAATACTGAAGGAAGCTAGGATGTCAATATTGAAGAAAATTATAAAAACTAGGCCATGAACAATTTTAATAGCTCCGTCTAATTTTAGTGGATTATGGTCCTTTTCATCTACCAGTATCAGGTTAGGTTGTTAGACTTAGTTCTATAGTCGTATGTGAATTTACTGAAAATCAGACAAATTTTTTTGTTTTAACTACTGTAGTTGGGATATCTAGACTCTTGCAAAAACCTTCTAAGTTCTCTTTTTGGACTTATTTACTGTATCTAATTTCATTGTATCCAATTAAATATTTTTGTTTTTAGTATTATATAACTTTGCACAAGCAATGTTGTTGTGGGTTTATTTTCTTTTTTCCTTTTTCACTTCATCCTAGAGAGGAAAGGCTTGTATGATATGTTCAAGCTTGTATTATCTTAAGAGTCCAAGACATATCATTTCCTTTGTATGTGGCCATGCCATATATTGAAGTGTATTTTTCATTTAAGACAACTGTAAAGATAGCCCTTTGTGATGGTTTTCTATTTGTACTGATGTATTAGTCTCATCCATCATGGAAAGTTTCTTTGCAATCTCATTTACTACATTGGTAGTTGGTTCCATATATGATTCAACTTGTTCTTCCATAGATGTAGGTGAGTGTTATTGTTGTCTATAAACATATTTACTTGTTGGTTCTTTTGCTTTCTGCAATTTATTGATTTTAACATCGTCCACTTCCCTCTCAGCTACTCCACTGATGGTTGTAACATCTACACTTCTATTACTCTTTTAGAAGTTGTTATGTTTGAGAATTTATGCTATGCTCCAGAAGCTCTAGTTAGGTCTACTTCTGATGCATCATCCTGTGTGTGAATGGTATTTGAAACTTTTGTTCATACATTGATATATGGATATGCTCATGGTTCTTCATGTTTTTCTTGTAGAGCTAGAGATGAGGCTAAAGGTTTCTCATCTGCACCTGTGTTTTGGTCTTTTCTGAATTTTTCCCATTGTCATTTTCATGTTCTACATCCTTGTCCCATGTTATCGTATCAATGAGAAAACAATTGGCCTATTTTGTTGCAGCATTAGTTGGAGCTCTACTGGATTCTTTATCCTATTCTTCCACTACTGCCAAGTTTACTATTTTTGTATCGTCTCTTGTTCGGAGGGTATCAACAATTTTGGTTGTTGCAATGCTAGTTGGATTATTGTATGATTCTATATGCTGTCGTTCTAAACCTTGAAACAAGATTGTTTGATGTTGGTCAATATAATCAATATGTATGGTTTCTAGCTCTTTTACAATTTCAAAGCCATTACTTTCAAGTTCCACAAATTTTGTATTCTCTATTACTTGATCATTAGTTGAAATATTTATCTCGGTTATTGCATCTCTACCAGGTGTTATGTTGCATTCTTTATGTGGCTCTTCCAATATCATTGTTTGTTTTTCTACCACTGCATTATCCTATGTGTAGAAGGTATCAATAAGTTTTGGTGTTGCATATATGGCATGAATTGTGTTTGCTTCATAACAATTTTCATTAAAAATTAGATATGAAACATTTTTGTGTTTATCAACATCTGTGCTTTCTTGCTATCTTTCCTTTTTAATATCCTTTTTATTTCTGTAATTTCCTTGTTGAGGTATTGGTGATTTTGTGATGCAAGAGGGGATTACTTAGGGTTTGTGATGTATACCATAGAGGAGAAATAAAAATGAATTCTATCCCTAGAAATTATCTTGAGACTTAGCACTTGTATAAAGTAAGAGAAGAAGACCCAATTTTTGTGTGATGTAAACCCTACAACAAGAACATGGATCACTAGAGGGATAGAGTAATCATATAATAAATGTATCCATTGATGAACGTTTCTTGGAATATTTGTATTGTGTTAACCCAAGGGAGGAAGGAAATAGGGTTTGTGAGAGGAAAAACCTAGAGAAAAAATGATGTGTTAGGGTTTGATATCCTTGTGTGAGAAGAACCTAGGGTTTGTGAGATTTGCTTCAAGAGCACGTGTGATGAAATATTGGAGAATATCCTAGAGGGATCAATTGGTGAGTGTTTTGTGATCATTGAGAGTTTATTTTGAGAAAATACCAATTCTTTCCACATCGACATCACAACATATAGACTCGTGACATAATATGCCAAATATTTCAAACATAAAATATGGAAATACCTTATTTTAGACGAGTCTTGCCTAATAAAAAATTGGAATTCTCAAAGGTGGCCGACACTTTTGAACTTTAACTCAAATCGGGGAATCCTTTTAACATGAACGCCACTTCAAAATTCTCTCATGGAACTTTGTTCCTTAGTGCATTTTTTATGCCACATCCTTTTCATCCACAGTAGGAATTCAAATACTGGTTTTGTAATCTAATATCTGACATGGTGTAGGGGAAAGAACACATTAACACATGGTGGATGGGAAAGAACACATTAGAATTTACTATTACAGTTTAAGGTTTTCTCTATGGGTGTGGTTGTGCTGGTGCCTATTGTGATCTTTACTAATCCTACTATGTTACTCTAGTTCGTGTTTAACCTTTTATAATAGATCAAGCATGTTTTAGAGGGTTCTTTCTATGTTGCCTCAATCTGAGGGTGCTAGTGTGTGAATTTAAGGTTTCCTTTTCTCATTGAAAAGTGCTGCCAAGTGTTTGATGTATGATTGCTCTGAATTACAATCATTTATACCAACAAAGATTTTTTGGAAGTTGGTCAACCCAAGCCCTAAAAAGTTATAGCCTCTTATTTCATAGTTTATTTTTATTCAACTTTTGAGACAAAAATCCAAGCATTGAACCTCCTTTGTTTTGCACATTATGTTCCCTCTTATTGGTTGGTATTTCTCAATCAAATTCCCTAATTTCTACCACTTTTGCTACTTTTTATTTCAAGTTCTATGGCTTCAACCTTTTCTAATCCACAAATAGCTATATCAACTTCTAGTTTTGTTTTAGTCGATACTGTATGTGATCGATCATGCATTTCTTCTGAAGGTATCACTGGGTACACTTACCAATTGTTTTCCTTCTTGTGAATAGTCTCATGAAGTTCATTTGCTTCAATGATATATGAACATGTTTATGAATCTTGATTCTTCATGTTCTTATTCTAAAGTTGGATACAAGGTTGATTGTAGCTCAACATTTGTGCTTTCTTCCCTTTCTTCATTTTCATCCATATTCCTTTCATGTTACAAACCCTTAGCCTCTCTTGCTGTAATAGAGAGTAGATCATAATCCTCAGTCCTCACATTAGCATATGGAGATCTACTAGATTCTTTGTGTTTTTCATTTGTTTTTATTGTCAATTATGTTGTCAACACATCGTTTTATTTTGGAAACATCCCATCAAATTTTGTTACTAGAACAATAATTAGATTTCTGTGTGATTCTTATGTTTGATCAATCAATGATGGGTATGAGGTTGTTTCCTGTTTGTTAAGGATTCTTCTTTTTGGTTCTTTTAGATATTAAACATCCATTATATGTGTTTCATTCATAGTGTCAAGGCTCTTAACAATTTCGGTTACTCCATCAAAACATAATATTTTAAGAAAGAACAAAAGAACTCAAAACATATAAGCTTCAACATCAATTACAATATCCAAATGTGAACTATAGAAGAAAAGAAAAAATATAGAAGCAACATGCCGATGAATTCATGTATGTTCATTAGAGTAGAAAGGCATGGTCATGAAGTCTCATGTTTCACACAATACATAATGAGGCATCCTAGGGTCATAGGGTTTACTAATATATTCTAGTATATTCAATGTTATAAGACTACATTATAATCACATAAATATGGGCCATTTAAAAAACCATATATATTATAGGTATTGTGCCAAATTCTGCCTCATCAATGTGATTCACTGTAGTGGTGAATTTAACCATGCACTTGCATTGGATGTATATTTCCTTAACCTCATTGACCACTTATTGAGACTTGTTTGTGACCAACATCAAACACTATAGTGATGAGTTCTATCTTAATATTGATCTTAATAGATAATAGTTTTTTCTCCCTAGTGTGACTAGGATGGACATTTGACATTAGAGAAATAAATCTGGTCATAGAATTGGGCATTTATAACTCGTTTCCTCCTTGCATTGTCTATGCACATTTTAGGCACTTGTTAACAACACGGAGCCTCAAATAATCCTCTTTTGAGTGTCTACACTTACAAGAGGATTATATCTCAACATTTGTGCTTTCTTCCCTTTCTGCTTTTTCATCCATATTCCTTTCATGTTCCAAACCATTGGCATCTATCATTGCACTAGAGAGTAGAGCATCTTCATGCCATTCCTACCAAAAATGCTAGGCAAACACCCTGATTTGAACCATATTTGAGAGGGAGATATTCTAGTTTACCCTTTCATGGGCCTTCGTGGCCTTGGCGATCCAAATTCCCATTGATATGGGTCAAATTAATTTAGGGCTAATGTATTTAATTTAAAAAAACACATTTCATATTAAAAATTCACCCCTTATATATTTGAGACCCCTCTAATTTTTCCCTTAGGCTATATTTGAGACTCCATGTGTGCCAAGCACCCTAACCACTCCAAACACAAATCCCTAATTATTGCACTTAGGTGGTGCTCTCTCCAAGTGTTAGGCACGTATATGGTTGCATAGCCATTTTTTTCAAGAACACTCCTCCAAGGAAAAATTTGAGTAGGGCATCCCACATGTGCCAAGATAGTCTTCTTTCAAACAAACTCCATTTCCACCCCTGAGTATAACACCCTTCCTCAAATTGTGCACCCAAGGTTAGGAAGGCACAAATTCACATGTGCCAAGCACCCTAACCACTTTAAACACAAATCCCTCAATATCGCACTTAGGTGGTGCTATTTTTTAACCTAAGTGTTAAGAAATTGGATGGTTACATAACCATTTCTGTTGAGTGCAATTCTTTGAGAAACAACCCAAGTAGAGTGTCTTACATGTTCCAAGGTGGGTTTGCACATTACCACGTGTGAAAACTCATCCACTCCAGCTATTTTCATGCAGCATGTGTTCCCTCCTAGCAATACATCTCCAATTAAATGTGCCATACTTGTCCATGTGTCAAAAGTAGATGAAAAAGTGATACAAGATTAAAACACCCATCATTAAAACTCTCTTCCATGAAACACTCTCTCACTAAGTAAATTTTCCCTCACACACTAAGTGATCAACTCATGGAAGTGATATTTGTAATTGAAGCTTATGGGACACCCATCCATGATGCATTTTTTGGGACAATTTCTTTCATGACAAGCATGTTTTTCATGATCCCCAAGATCAATCTGTATAACACAAGGATTTTTGCAACTTGGACTATGTTTCAATTGTGAAAAGTTTAATCAAAGGTTTTACCCCCCATTTTGCATGGGTGACCACCTTCATCAGAATATCATTAGGGGAGTGTATGTGATGGAGATTGAATGATTTGGTCCTAAGTGCTACAGCCTAGATGATCATTGATGATTCCCTAGTGATGATTCTTCATGGAGTATGTGGATTGTTTTACCTTGAAATAGGGCCTTGTTTGGATGCAATTTATTTATACATCTATTCTAGGTACAAAGAATGGTCACATATACAATTTTGAATCACTTCATATTGGCCTTTTGAAAAGGTTGCAATATACCAAAGTCTGCTATGCATACTAGGGTTTCAAATATGCTAGTGTGTTAGGTGCATGCTACTAATCAAAACCACTGGAAATGTCATCTACCACGGTCAAACAAATATGTCCATACAATACTTGTGACTGGGGTACAATTTGTGTGGAAGAGTAAGGCTGGCATAGAATGTTTCTATGTTCACTCCAAGGGATGCCATAAATTGTTGCTGATGAAAATTGCTGCCAATAATCCACATTTTGTTGGTGTGATTATCGAAGGAATGTATTCAAATTGTTGTTCCAACCGATGGGTATGTTGTTGGTTTTAAACTTTTAATTTTCTCAGGATTTTCACCTTCATGACAACCTCAAGAGTCAATAAACCCTAAAATTCCTTTTATCTGTCTGAGTTTTAATGTCTTACATATGTTAAAAATGCTGGTATAATGTCATGCTACAGGACTGCCAATGTTCCCACTCCCATGTGTGCTAGTAGAATGGATCAGTAATGGAAACAATCATTAAATCTATGCAGTTTTCTGAGTTATAGCATGTTCATCTCAAATTCTAGTCATACTCCATCCTTTAATTAGAAACAATTATCTCTATTATGGCCCTTTAAAATCACTAAGAGACATCTTTGGGTAAATACGTGAACATTGTGAGTTTGTGGAAGGAAACATAAGCAACTTAATTCTTTTAGCAACACTTGTGACTCCATCTAGGTTGTTTCCTAGCATTTATGGGCATTCTAGATAATTTTGGGTATGTTTTAACCATGTTTCAACCCTCTAAACAATAGTTAGATTGGTCCTAAGTATAATGTTAGAATCTTCCTTGTAGTGGCATCCTTGATTTAGCCTCAACCAACAACAAGAATTAAGTCTGGGTAATTTTTTGTTAAAGAACAACAATAAATATCTTAATTTCTCAAGTTCCTAAAACTAAGCTACCATGATTAATTTCTCCACTTTTGAAACACTCAAATACTAGGACATAATGCACATCTTTGTCACCTTTCTATACTCACAGAATTGATAATATTCAGTCTCTTTTTCCATTATATTGAAGTATAAAAGGGTGGAGCCATGGAACTTGAAAGTAACAAAGTGGAAAATGCATAAGAACCACCAGGCCTATGTGTCAACAAGGAAGAAATGCACTCTCATCAAGCTATAGAGGAACAAGGTCACGAAACAAATCCAATTCTACAATCTATATACAAATGGAGTAACTAAAATGGTTGATATCCTTGACACTATGAATGGAACAAATATAATGGATCTTCAAGATATAAAATAACCAGGAAGAAGAATCCTTGGCAAATAGGAAACAATCACATTCCCATCATTGGTTAATCAAACAAAATAATCATAGAGAAATCCAGTTATTGTTCCAGTAACAAAACTTGATTATATTTTTTCTTTTTATACTGTTATTTTCTCTTGCAATATTTTACTTGAAATCTTTTACTATCCTGCTTGACTAATCAATGACCAATAAGAAGAGAAGAACATTTGACATAGGGAAGACCCTCTGCTATGGTTTTGTTGCAGGTGCAACTGTTTTCCCCAAAGTTTTAAATTTTGGGGCCCCTCCTCATCATTTAGAATTGCGTTGGTTCCGTTTAATCCATAAATGTTTGGTCTCGTTCTGACTTTGGTTGATTCTGAAGATGAATTTGTGACTTGTTTTTAGAGAATGCTTGTGTTGAGATTTTGTTGTGGGTCGCGGGATTGAATTTGGATTGCTAGTTTGAGACTCGTCGGATCAATTACCCTTTGAACGAACCATTGTCTCTGAGGTGAAGCAGTTTGACCTTTGCTGATTTTAAGTTTCTAAACACTTAAGTTTTCTTATGATCGGGCATCATTTTTATGTGAAATTGGAGGCTGATAGCCTTTTCCCATCCGCCGTTGCGGCTCCCAATCCGATTTGCCATCCGAAGTGGGAATTGCCCCGACTGCCAATGTGCGTTGCTTTTCCGTCACATGTCCGAAGCCTTCTCTCTTCCGCCGTTGCAGCTGGGAAAGCCTTTTACCTTCCGATGTCTAAACCTGGCCGACTTTCGATCTAAAGTTTCCCGCCCACGTCGTGTGTCTTTAGCCTCCCCTTCCACCATTGCGGCTCTCAAAGTCATTGAGCTTCCGAAAGGGAAAGCCGTCCGATTTCTGATTCAAGGTTTTCCCACCCACCGTCGAGTACTTGTAGCCTTTCCTCTTCCGCCGTTGCGGCTGGTCGAAGCCTTTGACTTTCGACGTCAGTATCCTTCCGACTTCCACCATGGTGCAACAGGCCATTTTCTTGTGGAATAGTCGCTCAATTGGTAGAATCTGATGATGTGTTTTGAAACGCCTTTCCAATGAATGAGGCTTGTCGATTGGTTGCAGGTTGGTTCAGGAGATTGGTCAAACTACCGTGGCATGGAGGAAGATGAACAATTTGGTAGAAGCAAGGCTGAAACTAGCCGGATTGTAGGAAAATGACAAAATGAACGGTGATAGGGGAGCAGCTCTGAAAATTCCGGCAGTTATTTCAGCCAATCACGAGCATGCGAGATAGAGGAATATGAAGCGTTAAGGAACTGAAGGGTCAGGCATTTGGGGGGCAGCCCAAGCGGTCTGCAGTTGTAGTTTAAATATTTGAAAGTAGAACTGAGAAGGGGCTTTTTCCCTGAGAAAATTTGTAAACTCTTTTGCTTGTAAGAGGAACTACTTCGTTTTACAGTCAGAAAGTGCAACTTTTTCCTACTGGAGAGAGCGAAATGTGGAATGTATCAATGCGACTAAATGAATAATGTTGAAGAGGAACTATTTCGTTTTCAGCTGTATTTCATTTACTGTGAGAGTATTTAACTTCCTGAACCTATGTTCTTGTTGAATGTTCTTCAGTATCTTTTGGGATGTTTTCCACTGTGAGTAATAAATGTTGTTCATAAAATAATTGGCTATCTGGTTGTTTAAATATCTGTAATTGTTCGTGTGTCTTGAAAGAAGTGTCAGCTAACTGTAACTCTTCATAATGCATGTACACAATGTATTACTCACTTACAAATGACAATCCTGCTCCCTAGGGATAGTTTAGGTTGTTAGTTTATTTTCTTGTTGTGTGTGATTTAGATGCTAGTGAGTCTAAGACGAGAGGTAAGAACCTGCACATCACATTGTGACTGCTCCTTGCATCTTATCGCCTTGCATGGTTAATTAGGCACTTGCATATCATACATTAAGTCAAAAATACCAAAAAATACACGGTGGACCGAGCCATAACTGGTAAAACCTTGTTCTGTTAGTTTGACATACGGTAGCCGAACCGCAAACCGGACGGATTCCCTATACCAAACAGTCAACTGGCTAGTTGGGAACGTTGATTGGGGAGAATCCCTTACTATTGTCTCCTGTGAATTTTGGGGCCTCAACAGTTTTGGCACTAGAAGGAGGGCCGCCAGTGTATGGCTGGCCGAGGAAACCCGTTTTCCTGAGAATATTCCACCGGTAACAGTTCTGAAAGCAGTGGGTTTCATAATCCAATTCCAAAAGAAAGAGAACATCTATATTCTGTTGGCAACGAAATTGTTAATGATCTGAGAAGACACACCAGGGCATATGTAAAGAAGATTGGAGGATTTCCAATCATCCCTGAACTGCCCAGAAGAGAGTATAAAAAGAAGGATCATCCTGAAGCAGAAGGCTCAGTGTTGGTTGGAGACTGGGAAGAGCTTGTAGAAACAGCCTTATAGGAATTTGTGCTACCTTTGAATCAAGAAGGCCCAGAAACCCCTCACTGTTCTCTTGCTCACACTCCAGTTGGTTCACCTCCTCATTCTCCACCTAGACTCATGGCTGGCGTAAACGCAAATCAACCACCTAACCCACCAAATCCACCACATGCATGGAGAGCCAAATCACCATTAAACCTGACCCCTCCGTTACATGATTTGCCTCAATCCTTTGAAAAATTGCTGCCTAAATTCGACCCCAATGAGAAGATACTAGTAGATGATCATCTGCAGAGTTTTTACTTGGTGATTGAGGGATTAAGGGCTGGGGAACATGAAGACATGGTATGCAGACTGTTCCCGCATACCCTTAAAGGAGCTACAGCGTCATGGTAATTTGGATTGCCTGCTAACTCTATCCCTGATTGGGATACCTTCGAAAGAATTTTCAGAAGTAAGTATGCAACTCAGAAAACTCATGCAGCTCTCATGAAAGGGCTGTGCGCGTTGAAGAAAAAAAGAAAAGAAAAGGTGCACAGTTTCACTCAAAGGTTTGCAGCCTATCTCAAGAATTTCTCTGAAACGGATAGACCTTTAGACAAAGTTCTGATTGAATATTATACTTCAGCTTTAGGCCCTGATCTGGCCATGTTTGCCAAAGGCAGGGCCAAGCCTATGTTGATAGAAACCTATGAAGAGGCTGAAGTAGTGGAATCTGAAAGAGAGAGTATTGAAGAATATCTAGAGCAGTTAGGAGAAAAGGGTGCGGGAAGAAAAGCCTTATTGTTTACTAAGCCTAAGGAAGAAAGTTGCCAGATTTGGAAAATATGGCCAAAATGATGCAGAAACTTTCCAACAAAATCATAGATATGGAGAAAGAAAAGGAAGCACAAAATTTTTATAAGCCATATTATAAGAAAAGAGAGGATAACCATCAGTCTCAACCTCCTCCTCACAATTCTGCATCTATGAATTTAACAGAGGTAGGCTTGGACAATTTTTGCACTTTCCACCAACAGCCACACTCTGAAAAGAATTGTCCTCAATGGATTAATTCGATGGCGCTGGTCATGAATCAACTGTTAGATTCCAGATTAACAGAAGAGGGAGAAGAAGAAACAAAAGAAACTTCTACTTCTACTTCCACTAAAGAACAGGAAGAAGAAACCATGGCTTTATGGAAGTCTGTCTCGTTATTTGACGCTGAAGAAGAAAAGAATCAGGGGTACAAGGACGTTGTAGAAACCAACGTAGCCATGCAGAGCCAAGGGATGATTAAGGAAGATAGTCTTATACTCCCAAAGATTAAGAGGTTGCAGAGAAATGTTAGGAAGAGATTTCAAGACAAATATTTGGTTGATAAAATTTCAGAGTTCACTATTACCAGCCAAAATCCTAGACAGAATGATACAATGGCCAAGACAAATGAAGATAAGGAGAATGCTGATAGGCCTCATCCCATGGAACAGCAGATGGATTATGACATTTTGGAGGATTTAAAGAAGATAAAGGCAAATTTTCTACTATTCGAAATGTGCAAAGTGCCACAGCAAAAAGAAAGGTTGTTGAGATCCCTTGAAGCATCAGATGAGAAGACACCCACTAACAATCGACCAGAAGAAGAAGAAGAGATTGGAGAGACCAGCAGTGGAGGTAAGTCCAAGCACAAGCATCCACCTTTCCTCCTTACTTTTGAAATCTTTAACTACAATGTACATAATTGCTTGGTAGATTCAGGGGCAACTGTTAATGTCATGCCGATATCTATCTGTAAAAGAATCAATGGGCAGCCTAAGCCATCCCCGTGGAGAGTAGTTCAGTTGGACAGGACAGATGTGAAGGTAATTGGTGAGATGGAAGATGTCCTAATCTATCTGGCCTCAAATGATAAAGTATGCCAGGTCATTAATATCATGGTGGCTGATATACCAGATGCGTACGGCCTTATCCTGACCAGAGATTGGTCGGCCAAAATTAATGGATATTTCGCTTCTGATTGGTCACATCTGTGGTTGCCATACAAAGGAAGCCCGAATCAGATTAAGATTTTAAGAGAGCCTCATATGAAATATAACGTTACTCAGCTGGATGAGAAGAATGTACCGGTGGATTCTATCTTGGGAAACTATTTTATTGAGCTAGAACCTGGGAATTATCAAGCAGAAGAAGCCAGCAACACATCTGACACCCATCCTGATCTCCTTCGATTCTGACAGGCTGATGAGATTGACTGTAAAATAGTGGACTTAGCAATAGGAGTAGATTCGTTTTCAGTAGTTAATGATTTTTGGACTTTATTTTTCGATGGCTCTAAGACATTCGAAGGGTCAGGGGATGGCTGTGTCCTGATTGACCCACAGAAGAATAAAAATTTCCTTTCATGTAGATTAGAGTTTGAGTGTACTAATAATATAGCTGAGTACGAAGCACTGGTGCAGGGACTAAAGAAGGCAATTGAAATAAAGATAAGTAATCTAAAAGTTTTTGGAGATTCTGAAATTATTGTGAAACAAATCTGGAATCAGATACATTGTGTTTATCCTCACTCAAAGGCTTACCAGAACGAGGTATGGGATTTGCTGAAATATTTTAATGCATTTAACATTATTTCAATTCCAAGAATTAAAAACATAGCTGCTGATCTTTTGGCCACATCAGCCGCTAGAATCGTACCCACTAATAATCGATGCTCGGTTGAACTGCTTTTCAGGCCCTCTGTACCTGATATGATTACAAACCTACGAGTGTTCTATGATGACCAGCAGATCATAGAATGTTTAACTAATGATGAAGTGTTTAAAGGAGCGATCATAGACGATGAAGAGCATCAGGCTGAGATGAAATATGATAATTTCATTCCTAAAGGAGTCAGAACGTTGGAAAAAATGTTCGATTTAAATGAAAAATTCAGAATACCTCCCAACGTGAAGACCCACAGCTCATCTCTGCAGTTTGAGTTGATTAATTTAGGGACTGAGACAAATCCCAAATTTGTAAATCTCGGCAAGTGTTGTTCACCTGCAGAAAGAGATAGATTCATCAATCTGTTTAAACAATATAAAGATGTTTTCGCATGGATGTACGAAGATTTGAAAACATACGACACCAGCATCATCAAGTATGTCGTTCCCATTAAAGAAGGCATCAAGCCATATCAACAACCATTAAGGAAAATGCATCCAAAATTGGAGCCGCTGATTCAGAGTGAAGTAAAGAAATTATTGGATGCTAGAATCATCTTCAAAGTCAGACACTCTGAGTGGGTATCAAATTTGGTACCAGTAAGAAAAAAGTCAGGAGAAATAAGGCTCTGCGTGGATTTTTTGAACTTGAATCGCGCTTCCGATAAGGATAACTACCCTGTGCCGCCCATGGAGCGATTGCTGCAAATGGTCTCTGTTTCTGAATTGTTTTCATTATTAGACGGTTTCTCTGGCTACAATCAAGTATTGGTAGTCGAAGAAGATAGATTGAAGACAACGTTCAGAACCAAATGGGGAACCTTTACCTACAGAAGAATTCCCTTTGGGCTGATAAATGCTGGAGCAACGTTTCAAAGGGCTATGGACATAGCTTTCCACTTTTTTATTGGCCGAAGTGCTGTAGTATACTTTGATGACATTACAATATTCTCGAAGAAAAGAGAAGAGCACGCGTTTCACTTAAAGCAAATTTTCGAACGCTGTCGTAAGTATGCCATTTCACTCAATCCTAAAAAGTGTGTATTCGCTGTCATGGAAGGAAAATTGTTGGGCCACATAGTTTCAAATCAAGGGATCTCCATTGATCCAGAAATAATTAAGGCTATTGAACAAATCCCCTTACCCCATAATAAAAAGGGGATGCAATCCTTCATGGGAACCATAAATTTTGTACGAAGGTTTGTGCTTGATTTCACCTAGACTGTTAAGCCGCTACAGCAGATGGTCAAGCAGAATGCACAATTCAAGTGGACTGAACTTGAGAAGAATGCTTTCAGCAAAATTAAAACTGCTGTTGCACATGCACCCTCCTTGAAAATCTCAGACTTTGACAAAGACTTTATTCTTTATACATTTGCATCTGATGATTCACTGGAAGCCGTGCTCACCCAAAAAGAAGAAGGGGGGGATGAATTCCTGATCTCCTTTATGAGTACTGGCCTACAAGGAGCCGAATTGAACTACCCAACTATTGATAAACAAGCTTACGTAGTATTCAAAGCAGTAAAGCATTTCAGGCCTTATATATTAAAGAATCGAACCAAGGTAATAGTTCCTTACCCAGCCGTAAGATCTCTTCTTATACAGAAAGAGTTAGGAGAAAGAAGGGGTAATTGGGTAACAGCTCTTCAAGAGTACGACCTTGAATTCAAGCTAGCTTCTATAGTGAAAGGTCAAGGGTTGTGCAAACTAATGACCAAAAGTGGGAACAATGAAGAACAAGCCTGGGAGGATGAGGCCGAGTTACAGGTAATGGATGTATGTCCTTTATTTACAGCTCCCGAGTCTTGGTACAGAGACCTTGTGCATTACTTGCAGGTAGGGTTGTTACCTGAACATTGGAATTCCAAGCAAAGGAGAGCGCTACATCTTAAGTCATCATCTTATCAAATTGTGGAAGGGGTATTGTTCAGAAAGAATTATGACGGGGTTCTTCTCAGATGCCTAGAAAAGGAAGATGCGAAGAAAGTAATAACAAAGTTGCATGACGGGCCTGTTGGGGGACATTATTTAGGAGACACTACAGCCCACAAAATCCTCAGGGTAGGTTATTATTGGCCTACACTCTTCAAAGATGCACATGCAAATGTCAGGAGATGTGACATCTGCCAAAGGTGTGGTGGGAGACAACCTAAAGCAGCAGCACCCCTAAAACCTGTGATGATCACAGAACCATTCGAGCAATGGGGGTTGGATATTATTGGAGAAATAAAACCGAATTCTTCTCTCCAACACAAGTATATTCTGACAGTTATAGATTATTTCACTCACTGGGTCGAAGCTATTCTGCTACGCAATATAAATGAAGACGAAGTCATCAGCTTCTTACATGACCACATCATGACCAGGTTTGGAGTTCCAGTTTCATTAGTTTTTGATAATGCCAAGTACTTTTCATCAATTAAGTTGACTACTTTTGCTCATGATAAAGGGATAAAATTGCATTATTCTGCTAATTACTATCCACAAGGAAATGGCTTGGCTAAATCCTCTAACAAAAATCTGATTAGAATCCTAAAGAAGACTATGGTAGAAAACCAGAGGAGTTGGCACTCAGCATTACCAAATGCCCTTTGGGCTGATAGAGTCACCCCCAAGTCTGGAATTGGAGTGTCTCCTTATACCTTTGTCTATGGAAAAGAAGCCATTCTTTCTCCCAACATCATGCTACCATCTTCCATACTAGCTCAAGGGTCTAGAGGGTCTGATGATGAAGTTTTATAGATAAGAATATATAATCTCTTGAAAGCAGAAGAGGCTAGATCTAAAGCCAAAGAACGCTTTAAACAACAACAAGAGTCAGTTAAGAGATGGTTTGACAAGCATAAAGCTGGGACAAAAGACTTGGAAGTAGGAGACTTAGTCCTCAAATGGGACCACCCCCATGATGAGAAGGGAAAGCATACCAAATTCCAGCAGTTGTGGGTAGGCCCCTTTCAGATTGCAGCCAAGCTTGGTCCTTCTACTTACAAGTTGCAAGATCTGCAGGGGTGGGAGGAGAACCTACTAGTAAATGGTTTGGCTCTCAAGCCTTATTTTTCCTGAGTTGTTTGATTTATTCTGTCTTGTGTATAAATAATCCGTCTGGTAGTTCTTTTGAGTCATGTTTTTTAGTTTGCTTTAGTTTGATTTTTCTTGTTTTCAATAAAGGGGACGAACCTGCGGTTGCATGGGGAACATCATAATTTTTGGGAGTGATAAAAAATTTAGTGATCAGAATGTGGGTTGCTATTTATATTAAAGATTTTCTTCCAGCTTGGTCATTTTCTCGAATAATTCTGTGTGCATTGAAGTCCTGCTTAATCCCCGTGTAATAAACCGGATTCAAAGAGTCTGGAACACTATGTTGGGGCTTCATCCACATCACATTTAAATTGTTCTAAGGTGCGATAGAAGAAGATCCATGGAAAGGAGCAAGGTGAATAGTATATTAAATATAAATGATCCCATGCCAAGAAACGAATGCCAAAAGGCAGATAAGAATCCAAGAACTCCTATGAAAAGCATCATACATCAAAGCAGATGCTGAATCATAAGTACTAAATTGCTGAAAGATCCTCTCTGTCCGTGAGCTTAAATTTGAAGTACACCACTCACACAAAAGGACACTATGGGATAGAGGATCTTGAAGTAAAATTCAGTAAGAAAGGCATGTAAGAAAACTCATATGAAAAGGGACAAAAGTCCAAAAGCACAAGAAAAAGTGTTAAAATGGCATGGGAATGAGGAACAAACGAATATTTCTGTTTACCATATGCTACAATCCTGTGGTGTCCAAAGCTATTAGCCACTTGAAGACAAAGGTAATAATGAAACTCATCCTCTGGCTTCAACATAGTGATCTGGACTTAACGATTCTGGTTTCCACTCTCCCTAATTGGACTGTCATCAATGATTAAGGGTACACACTTCTGTCATTTGAGAAATCCATATTACTGGAAGAATTCAATACGATGCTTGTGTTGTTAAACAGTCTGTCACTCAAATGTTAATCACCCAGAGATCTAGGTTCACCAGGTAATCTCCAATTGTTGCAGCTGCAATTGTTTTCCCCAAAGTTTTAAATTTTGGGGCCCCTCCTCATCATTTAGAATTGCATTGGTTCCGTTTAATCCATAAATGTTTGCTCTCGTTCTGACTTTGGTTGATTCTGAAGATGAATTTGTGACTTGTTTTTAGAGAATGCTTGTGTTGAGATTTTGTTGTGGGTCGCGGGATTGAATTTGGATTTCTAGTTTGAGACTCATCAGATCAATTGCCCTTTGAACGAACCATTGTCTCTGAGGTGAAGCAGTTTGACCTTTGCTGATTTTAAGTTTTCTAAACACTTAAGTTTTCTTATGATCGGGAATCATTTTTATGTGAAATCAGAGGTTGATAGCCTTTTCCCGTCTGTCATTGCGGCTCCCAATCCAATTTTCCATCCGAAGTGGGAATTGCCCCGGCTGCCGAGGTGCGTTGCTTTTCTATCACATGTCCGAAGCCTTCTCTCTTCCACCGTTGCGGCTGGGAAAGCCTTTTACCTTCTGATGTCTAAACCTAGCCGACTTCCAATCTAAAGTTTCCCACCCACGTCGTGTGTCTTCAGCCTCCCCTTCCGCCATTGCGACTGTCAAAGTCATTGAGCTTCCGAAAGGGAAAGCCATCCGATTTCCGATTCAAGGTTTTCCCACCCGCCGTCAAGTACTTGTAGCCTTTCCTTTTCCACCGTTGCAGCTGGTCGAAGCCTTTGACTTCTAATGTCAGTATCCTTCCAAATTCTGCCGTGGTGCAACGAGCCATTTTCTTGTGGAATAGTCGCTCAATCGGTAGAATCTGATGTTGTGTTTTGAAACACATTTCCAATGAATGATGCTTGTCGATTGGTTGCAGGTTGGTTCGGGAGATCGGTCAAACTACCATGGCGTGGAGGAAGATGAACAGTTTGGTAGAAGCAAGGCCGAAACTAGCCGGATCCCAGGAAAATGACAAAATAAACGGTGATAGGGGAGCAGCTCTGAAAATTTCGGCAGTTATTTCAGCCAATCATGAGCATGCAAGATAGAGGAATATGAAGCGTTAAGAAACTGAAGGGTCAGGCGTTTGGGGGCAGCCCAAGTGGTCTGCAGTTGTAGTTTAAATATTTGAAAGTAGAACTAAGAAGGGGCTTTTTCCCTGAGAAAATTTGTAAACTCTTTTGCTTGTAAGAGGAACTACTTCGTTTTACAGTCAGAAAGTGCAACTTTTGCTTGCTGGAGAGAGCAAAATGTGGAATGTATCAATGCGACTAAATGAATAATGTTGAAGAGGAACTATTTCGTTTTCAGCTGTATTTCATTTACTGTGAGAGTATTTAACTTCCTGAACCTATGTTCTTGTTGAATGTTCTTCAGTATCTTTTGGGATGTTTTCCACTATGAGTAATAAATGTTGTTCATAAAATAATCAGCTATCTGGTTGTTTAAATATCTATAATTGTTCGTGTGTCTTGAAAGAAGTGTCAGCTAACTGTAACTCTTCATAATGCATGTACACAATGTATTACTCACTTACAAATGACAATCTTGCTCCCTAGGGATAGTTTAGGTAGTTAGTTTATTTTCTTGTTGTCTGTGATTTAGATACTAGTGAGTCTAAGACGAGAGGTAAGAACCTGCGCATCACATTGTGACTGCTCCTTGCATTTTATCGCCCTGCATGGTTAATTAGGAACTTGCATAACATACATTAAGTCAAAAATACCAAAAAATACACGGTGGACCGGACCGCAACCGGTAAAACCTTGTTTTGTTACTTTGACATATGGTAGCCGGACCGCAAACCGGACGGATTCCCTATACCAAACAGTCAACGGGCTAGTTGGGAACGTTGATTGGGGAGAATCCCTTACTGTTGTCACCTACGAATTTTGGGGCCTCAACAGGTTTCTTATTACTTGTTTCTACTATGGTTTGTTCTTCTTGTTTGGATGTGTGATATCATGGAATGAGGAATTGTAGTAATTTAAAATTAAAAGTAATGTTTTCCAATTTCGAATTTAATGTCATCGACAAAGAGAATTGAAAGATGCAACGATTGATTTCGATTTATACGACATATAGTTATGCAAAGTAATTTTTTTCAAAGCTACCTAAATCATGACAAAGGTTAGAGTGTTAAATTATCATTTATATTTAAGTGGGGTTTTGTGGTGGTATTGTGAGAGTTGAACCAATAGTATGATATTATTTGCATTAAGTAACAATGGAGACATCTCGATAAACTACATGTATCTCTTTAGAGTTTGAGTCTTAACATCACTTTTCTTGGCATGCTCGTGAAGTGGTGTATATAGTTTCAAGCACTACCTTACAGATTCATAACATGGATGGAAAATTTAACATTCATTGATGTGTGAAGTTCTTGTAGTTGTGAATATTAGTTACTTGGTGGAAGAATATAGATTAAAATGCAATGGAGACAAATAGAAAGTTGCCTTTCTTGTTACCATCCAAAACCAAGAATGTTTTTAACAAACCTATATTGCATCATTTTCCATATCTTCTCATTACTATTCCACCTGACAACTACAACATAGATGTTTGACAACAACACATAAGGAGCATAATTTCGGGGGTTTAGCTCCAAAATTTATTCTTCCACGAGTTCTCCTAGATCTAGGTTGTTAGGTAATTATTTTTCATTCTATTGATAAAATATTATGCCTCATCAAATTTCCCACCATGATCATGAAGGTAAACCATGCAACCATAGTGATCCATTTTAGGTATTACTTGATAGTATTTGTTGATTCAATCAAAGTATTACTGTAACTGATCTACTATACCTACATGGAATCATGTTCTTTTGGTTGTTTAAGATGAATGTTACAACCTTTTAAATAGCCACACAGTTCAGAATTACATTGATATTTCAAACCTGGGATATCCACAAAAGAGTTCCCACTTTATTTGTTCATTATTGTAGATAAAAGTGCACAAGCATCCCCTTATTTACTAAAACCTCCCCCTTCATGTGACCATGAACTGCTAAAATAACATGCTGAAATGACAGCTTACTGTAGCATTGATTTTATGCTCAGAGAGTGGTATACAGTCACAAATAATGAGGATACTACTGAGAAAAAAATCAACATTGTAATTTTTTACTGTTCTTTAGTACTGTTATTACTACTTTATTTCATGTACATTGATTGTTACAGTTTAAGATGAAACAAATGGTTAAATTTGAACTGTAAATTTATATAAGCCAATATTCTCGCATGAAGAGGCTATACATATTATGTGATGACTCAAATGGGTTAGATGTTGTTTTATGTTCTTGACAAGAATCTGCAATATTGTTCAACTTGGCTTTCTTAGTTGGCATATTGATTATAGTTTTAAGGAGAGAACAAAACAAAAGAGTGAAGTAAGTTTAAGATGCAAAAAAAGTTTAATATGAATTGTAAATTTCTATATAGTTAATTTGGAAAAAATCATGTAATATGTATAGCCTCTTCATGCGAGAATATTGTCTTATAGGATGCTCCTCGGTGATTAGTACATAATTATTATGTCAAAGGGAGATGACATAATGAATTTTAGGGAGATCATAATAGTTTGTTTTCCTCAACTACATTAAGAGGAATGCTATGTATGGCATAATACATGCCAAGTTTATTGGATTTTCTAAATCCAAAGAAAGAAAACTTCAGCTTGGTACAAGTTTTGAGCAACTTAGGGTAACAATTGGACTTGGTAAAACTGTTTATCTGCAAGAGAAGCAATGCAATGATTTTGGTAAGGGGGATTTGAGATACAACTCGATATTATCTGCGAGATGCTTTTTTTATCTTGAAAACTCTTGGGTCAACTTCCAGTATATTCATAGCTGTATATTTTTCCACCATTCTTTCTTATGAAGAATCATATAGATCTTGATTTTGACTATTAGCTAAATATTATGCTATTGGTACCTCTTTTGAAGACTTAGATGGAGCTTGGTTATGAAGCTGTTACTGCTTAATTACAATTGCATCACCACCTTTTGCTTCTTCTTTTAACTCACCTTTGAATGGATTGAAAGGAATACTATTTGATATTATGCTAATAAATGAGGTGCTATTATCTATTTTAATTTTTCACATAGTACACATGTTGACAATTTTAAGTACACCATACATGAACACACCTAATATCATGTCTCATAGTAGATCATGTTGTGTGCATGATATTGATCTTTGTTAGGAATTATGTTGCTAGCATTTTAGTTTTTGTTTGTAGTTTGAATAGCTTGTGTTTGCATTTTTATGTTTTAAATCGATATTATTCCCTACTACAAGAAATACTTTGGATTGAGTTGTACTCAAGTTAGGAGATCTTCTCCTTAGTTCAATACATACATGTGAAAATAACTACAAGCTCACAAGGTTTTCTATATAGAGTAGGCCTTTAACAAGTTCACTATCTTATGATCATTAATGAATGCGAATATTTTGAGGGCCATACCTTGTTCTTGATGGTAATGTACTTTATCTTAAATGTGTATAAAAATTTAGGGGACATTAAAATTCAGATTACCATCCATCAATTTAGGGATAGGGTTTCAATGCCAAACTTATAAGCCTTGAGTCATAGTTTTAGGGTTAGGGTTTGAGTCTTCACTTGTTGAAAAATGTAACTTTCGATGATATTCTTATTGTACTTTTATTGTATTAGTGGTATACCTCCTTCCGAGGATGTTATTGATGTATTTGGTCATGTAAAATTATTTGA
>LPNX011161163.1:77528-116537 GCA_001517045.1 Pseudotsuga menziesii | reverse complement strand
GAGAAAACAATATAAAAAAATTATCCAATAAACTTGATGTGGAACATAATGTTTTGGATAATCATAATGATGATTCACTTGGAGAAGGTTGTGTTTAGAATGTTGAAAATGAGGAGTAGGGCCAGCGTGTGAATTGGACAATGAATTTCACCTAATATTGTATATGATCTAATACACATGATGGACCCTTTAGTCTTATTTTGGTCTAGGTGTTCCATGTACCCTTGCAGGCGATCACTATATGCGAATTTGATGTTGTGTTTTAGGTAAAAGTAGATTCTACGTTGTACTTTTTTGTTGTAACATTGATGGTTTGAGCTAAATTAAGATTGATGTTTTGATATTTATCTCTTACATTTTCCATTTCTTGTATGTGACAAGAAATGATGCTTGAATTTGAGAAAGTTAGGCCTAGGAGCTATCTCTTCACATAGATAGTGCCCTAACATTAAAGGATAAATAACTAATTTGAAAACACTTTCGCTAAGCAATAATGGGCTCATTCAAGTACATGAAACCATGTTGGTTTTTAGCACGGATATCTTGACAAATTTTATGGTTTGTTTATTGCTTTTGTTTGAAGCATTTTGTCGATTTTTGAAGTATGTGTGTATTTTGGTTAAATGTTGTGTTAGTCCCTTGAATGCTTCTAGTTCTCATGTGATGCTTGATTTAACCCTTTGTTGTAGCCTGTATCAAGATTAGTTTTAGTCAATTTCCGTTGATTCAAAGTTTGAGAAAATATGTTTTTACTACCTTTTAGTTGCATGAATTAATTGTCTTCACTTTTTTTATTCTTTTATGTTGATTGTATATTTTTTTGTAAATACTTATCTTTATTCAAAAAAATAAATGAGCTCTACATAGCTAAGAGAAGAGAAAAATGGTATATGAACTAGGTTCCTATGCATTGATCGTAGGATACCTATTGGCATGAGGCCAACATTCATCTAATTCAATAATCAATTGGCATAATTACAATACATAATTGTAGTAGCCTCCACGACCATAATTGGCTAGTGCAGGCCAAGACCGAACATAATGTCTTATTATATTAGTTTATCAGTTTGTCAAGATTTAGGTCCCCATATGTCCATTGGACCATTAAGGAACGAGATAACAAGTGGAGTCCCCACTTTCCCTGAATCTAGTCAGTGCAGTTGTGTTTCACCGACACCTTCCAGTTGTGACTCGTGAGTCTATAGGTTCTGTTGTTGATGATGTGATTCATGTTATTTAACTAATGTTTTTGTTCCTCTATTTTTGAAGTAGGTTTAACAATATTTATGGTAGAAAAATCGTATATGTCAAATTGAGGCTACATTTAAGGTAAAAATAGATTCTATATTTTGTGTTTTTTGTTGTAACATTGATTATTAGGATTGCATTTCCTTGATGTTAGTTATTTAATATTGATGTTTTAATATTTAACTATTACATTGTCTTTCTTGTCTGTGAGACGAAATGAAGATGGAATTTGATGAAGTTGGGGCCTATCTTTTCACATAGATAGTTTTCTAGGATTAAAGGATAAATAAATAATTTAACAAGACTTTCGCTAAGCAAGAATGGGCTTATTCTAGTACATGAAACCGTGTTAATGTCTAGCTTTGTACCTCGGAAACTTTCTATGGTTTGCTTACTGTTTATGTTTGTATCATTTTGTCAATTGTGGAAGTTTGATTTTATTTTGGTTAAAGATTGTGTCAGTCCCTTGAATGCATTATGATTCTAGTTCTTATTTGATTTTTTATTGAATCCTTTGTATTAGCTTCATTGTTTTCATTTGATTTCCTTTGATTCAACGGTTTGAGGAAATATGTTTTTATTTATTACCCAACTGATGCATTTCTTCCTTTTCTTTTCTCCTCAATATTTTGTTGGACTCCTACTTAGCCATATATGGGACACTTCCTTTAATTGAGGGAATTCTTGACTTCTTGCAGTATTGATCTTTGTGACCAAATACATCATAGATGTAGCATTTTACAGTGTAACTGAATATCGCAATATATCCAGCATGATTGCATCTCCGACATATTAACAAGTTCTTGAAAATTCTGAGACGTTATCTTGCATAGAATTTGCAATCCAAAGATTTGTGTTAGTCCCTTGAATGCTTCTAGTTCTCATTTAATGTTTGATTTAACCCTTTTTTGTAGCTTGAATCAAGATTGGTTTTAGTCGATTTCCATTGATTCAGGGTTTGAGAAAAGATGTTTTTTCTACCTTTTAGTTGCATAAATTAATTGTCTTCACTTTTTAAATTATTTTATGTTGATTGTATATTTTTTCGTTTTAAATACTTATCATTATTCAAAAAAATAAATGAGCTATACATACCTAAGCAAAGAGAAAAATGGCCGATGAACTAGGTTCCTACACATTGATCATAGGATACCTATTGGCATGAGTCCAACATTCATCTAATGCAATAATCAATTGGCATAATTACAATGCATAATTCTATTAGCCTACATGACCACAATTGGCTAGTGGAAGACAAGATTGAGCATAATGTCTGATTCTATCATTTTATCGATTTGTCAAGATTCAGGTCCCCACATGTATGTTGGAGCATTAAGGGATGAGATAACAAGTGAAGTCCCCAATTTCCCCGAATCTAGTCAGTGCAGTTGTGTTTCACTGACACCTTCCAGTTGTGACTCATGAGTCTACGTGTTTTGTTGTTGATGATGTGATTCATGTTATTTGTATAATGTTGTTGTTCCTCTATTTTTGAAGTAGGTTGAAAAGTATTTATGGTAGCAAGATTGCTATGTGTTAATTTGGTGTTGCATTTAAGGTAAAAATATATTCTATATTTTGTGTTTTTCATTGTAACATTGATGATTGAGATTGCATTTCCTTGATGATAGTTATTTAATATTGATGTTTTAATATTTAACTATTACATTGTCTTTCTTGTTTGTGATAAAATGAAAATAGATGGACACATTATTTTTCTCTTTTCTAGCATTTATTTACATGTAATTGGGATGAATTTATATGAATTCAACCTCTATTTCATATGCAGAAATGATTTCATGGAGATGACTTGAATGCACAAGATATAACAGAGGTAAAATTATTTATTTTGAAACTTTTAGCTTGTTTTTAAATTATATCATTTATGACATTGCGTGATTCATATTACCAATAAATCTAATTATGGGATTACATGGACAAAATTAGGAAGTGTCACTAATAAACATTGATAATATGACTTGAAATGATGCTACACAATGTATAAAACATGAGCAATATATTCTATAATTTATATTTCTTGATTTGGTATGGAATCTATGAAATAGTTCTACTTTTTATAAGGTGTAGAGATGGTGCTCCATTTCTAAACAAGATCAATGTTTGATTTTAAAATAATCCATTAGTAAAGGTTCATGGATTGCTTATTAGACTCTAACAATGTAGTCTTTAGCTTCCTTCCAATCTACTAAATTTGGCGATGGAACTTAGTATATATCTTTCATTGTCTAGAGTTTCATCCATTGACATGATGCATCATATTTATATTTTTCATACATCGCTAATGTTTCCATTTCTCTTAGGTTGAGATGGATATTGATGATGTAGAACATGATGTGGAAAACCAAGATGAATATTTTAAGAAAAAATCACAGAAGAAGGATTCATATTTTGACTTTTCAAAGCAAGTGCAAAGTGGTGGGTATTTTTAACTATAACTTTGTATATGATTATTAATTGTGTTCATTTTGACTGGTTGGGAACAATGGTACACAAGGTTTTTGTAAAATTCGGGGGGGGGAGGGAAGAGACTAGTTTCATGGATGGTTGCAGCGACATCCCATTTTTCAGAGAATGGAATAGAGGAGAATGGCATATATAGTGCATACAGTTATACAAGATATTCATCGATTGAATGATTTTATGAAATATATGAAATTGGGAGGTTACTTCAATTTTTTTCATTAGATATTAAGGATATATTTTGCATTTCCTAAAGGTTCTACAATCCAAGCTATTCTTCTAGTGGATATAGACACATTATGGGTGTTTTTCAGTGTCATTTTGGATAGATATTCTAGTTTTATTAACTATTTATTACAATCATTATTGGGAATGTTACATTACTAGTTAAAGTTTTATACATTTTTCCATTCAAATGCATGGCCAAATTGAAGATGTAAATTTGACCCTTGCTAATTACATCTATAGTAATTTTAGTCAATAGTTGGATAAATATCTTTAGTTAAATTAGAATAGCTACATTAGGGTGATATATTTATCTGTAGGTCAATTGCAATGCTTGTTTTGTATTGCATCTTGTACCTTTTAACAATACAAACATTTGTTTGTCATTTTTTCCACACCGTATCCTATGAGCAAAAGGACTCAAGAGCAACAAAAATCCTTCTTCTTTGTAGAGAAGTTATTGGTATCACTTACCACAGATGTATGTTACATACAAATATATATTTCTCAAGACTAAAGGGCTAGGGTCAATTTTTTACATAAGAAGCCTAGGGTTTAATGCCTTTTGTAAGTCAGGTATAGATTTAGAGTCCATTAATACAATTGTCTCAAAAAATTCGGATATAGAGTTTGATTCCTTTGTAGAGTAGTACCACTAATGAATTTTAAATCCAAATTCATATTTCTCAACACTTAAGTGTCAGGTTTATAGTTTTACATGTTAACCCTAGGTTTCAACACCATTTCCAAGTCAAATATAGAGTTAAATTCCATTTTTATAGGAAACTAAATAATTGATAGCATTGTAGGCTCAAATTTACTAGGTATAATTGACATACTATTTCACAAGGAATTGGACCAAATGGATTTTTGTCTTTATTTACAAAATTAATTTGGTATAAAAATATGCAATCATTATCAATAATTTTCCAATGACATGTCTTGTATGAGTTGCAAAAGGATATACAAAATGGAAATTCCTTTGTATAGAACTTAGAATAATGCATGTTAAAGCTATAGGCATACTCCCAAGACTTGAGACACAATTAAAGTAGTGATACACTGGGCACATTTACTTCAAAATCCCCAACCAGGGACGTCCTAAAGTACCTGGTATGTTAGGTGCCTCAGGAGTCCATCCCATTTTTACTTCCTTGTTTGTTGGGGATGTAAACAAAAGGTATGGTGACATACATGGATGCATTTCCTTGATTTATCAGCATACTGGGTACTTCTAGGATGTACCCAAGACATATCCCCATCAGATAGGGAAATTCTACAAGACTTTGTTAGCTAGGTCATTTTTTAGTGACTAGAAAAAATACTTAAATTTGATTATTTTACACTCATGTATAGTGGGTTCCACCAACACTCCTACACACTATAGCCCAACACTTTATATTGTTTCTCTTATCCAAATTCACACCCAAAACTTCCTAAAGGCATGTTCTCTACTTTAGGAGAACATTGACAATCCTTAAATCCATTAAATCCATCATACCGACCACAAAATAAAAATAGTCATCTGTTCTCGTGATATTGTATGCTCAAGGACTGTTGTAGTCATCCACAAACCTAAGAAACTAAATCATGTGATATTGTATGCTTAGAAACATGATCTTTGTATCCTTTTTAACGGATTTCCTATGTTATTAGATCAAAAAGTAGATTTGTTACACCTTTTACATTTGAGAGCTAGGATACCATCTTAGGTTTGTTTTGCTTGATTTGGAAACATAAAAATCATCCCAAATCGCACTTACAGGATCAATATTATCAGTTTCACATTGAAAGAAATTTACTTCTCAACGTCATGAAGAAAATCAGAGGCATCAATAACAACATGAATGGAAATAATAGGGACATCTGCATCAGGGGAAGAAACAAAAACAATAGTTTCATGGGAAACAACATGAATTCTATGTTGGGGACTATCCGAATCAACACTATGATAGTTCATTGTAATAGTTCTCATAGGAATAGGTTGGTCCTTATTGAAGCCTTACCTTCAAAAAAGAGAGAAGATTGTTTTTTATGATTGCGATCCCATTGCAAGTTCTTTCCAACATTGCGAGCATAGTTATCATTGAGATTGGATATTTGTAAATTTCACTAAATTTAAGGGAAGGTGATCTTTTCCATGGATTTTGCTAAATTAGCGAATTTTATAAATTTTGGTTTGTTGAAATGGAGATGTTTGTCGATTGATATAGGATGAGTATATGCATTCATGTGAAGTTTTGGAAGCATTCACCGCTCCCATAAACAAAGACATCTAGGGAATATCAACTTCATGTTCAGTCTCAGCTTCAACTTTAGCGTTGTAGTTGCAGGGGGCATTGACATTAATTCTAGGCTAGCGACTATCAAAATAAACACTATAATAGTTCTCATAGGCACATGTTGGTCCTTCTTGAATCCTTACCTTTAGGAAATAGAGAAAAATGTTCTTATGTTTGTGATCCCATTGCAAGTTGTTTCCCCCATTGTGAGCATAGTTATCATTAAGAATGGACCTTCTACAAAAGATTGGTTTACGTGGGATCCATAATTTTTTCTAATAGATATTATCTTCTCCATTGCCATAATTTTTCCATTAGTTTGGTTGATCAAGAATTTATGTGAAGCATATAAGAATGATGGGAAGGAAGTTAGAAACTTGGTGAAATTGTCACTCTTTAGGAAATTTTACGCGGTCGTCGTCCACTGTTTATATTTTATCAAATTCATATTTTATGCCCTCATAAAAACCATTGAATATAAGTATAGGTTGATGAGAAATGTTGCAGAAGAGGCTGTAAGAATTGAATTCTATATATTCATATTTTACAAGTTACGACTGGTAGAAAAAACGTTTTACGGAAACTAAATGTCTTTGGAGACCACAATGGATGGAATTTTATTTTCTTATGGCCATGATAGTTTCCAAGAATGTCATTCCATGGAACACAATATCCAAGTTCCCCTTTTGCTTCCATCCAAAACCTGTTTTAGAAATGAAAATAACCACAAATATTACCTAAGCCATCTCTATATTGTTCCTATTACATGCCTAGAACTGTGGTCACTCTTCAAGCCATTTCTGGAATTGAAAAATATATTCGCATGGATCTCTGATGGTCCACAAATGAAAAAAACATGGAAAATAACTTTAAATTTGTCGTGTACAAATGATAAATAATTAATAAAACCCAAATATTAAAAGTATAGGGAAAAGATGGATGAAAATATATTAAAACCCTATAAGAAGAGCCCCTCTCCTCCCTACTTTTTTTCTTGAATCTCATCTAGTTCTTGCTTTGCAATGAGAAAACATGAGGACTTTGTTTTGTAGATGCACCATAAGAAATAAATAATAAAAAGGTTGTGCATATTTCTTAGCAGTAGGAACGTTTCTCATTTCTCCTCCTTACCTCATTGAATCATTTGTTATTATCACTTGTGATAAATTGTTAACATCTTTATAATATCTTAAACATGGTCTTCCCCAATAGCTCTACCATCCATTTGCTAAGCTGCCTAGCTTCTAATATCTCTTTAATCTTATATAACCTTGTTCATTTCATCCTGTTGTAGTGCCAAAATTTAGAATCTATACAAGTCACCGAAGAGAGTTGTATTTGCATAGGGACATGCAAATGCATTACATTCAGGACTATAAAATAGATCACAATAATGACATGCATCTAGGAAACTAAATACTGCATTGTTAGAGTCTAACAAGCAGCTCATGAAAACTTTAAGAGTTCCTCTATAGCTTGATGAGAGTGTAGTTGTTCCTCATTGACACACAAGCCTACTAGTTTTTGTGCATTTTCCACTTTCTTACTTTCAAGTTCTATGGCTCCACCCTTTTCTACTTCATTATAATGGAAACAAAGACATAATATTATCAATTATGTGAGTATGGAAAGGTGACACAGATGTACATTATGTCCTAGGATTTGATTGTTCCAAAAGTGGAGAAATTGATCATGGTAGCTTATTTTTAGGAACTTGATAAATTAAGATCTTTAATGTTTTTCTTTACCAAAAAATTTCCCAGACATACTTATTGTTGTTGGTTGAGGCTAAATAAAGGATGCCACTACAAGGAATATTTCCACATTATACCTAGAACTGATATTATTGTTGTTTGGAGGGTTGAACCATGGTTAAAACATACCCATAACTATCTAGATTAATGCCCAGAAATGCTAGGAAACAACCCATCATGGAGTGATGCTACAAGAATTACATTGCTTACTACCCATATTTTGGAATAAATGGGTTTTACTTATGTTTCCTACCAAAAACTCACAATGTGCCCAGATTTACCCAACTATGCCTCTTAGTGCCTTTCAAGGGCCATAATAGAGCTAATTGTTGCTAATTGAAGGTTGGAGTATGCCGAGAATTTGAGATGATCATGTTATAACTGACAAAAATGTATATATTTAATGAATTTTTCCATTACTGATCCATTCTACCAGTAGACATGGCAGTTGGAACATTGGAAGCCCTATAGCTTGACATTATACCATCATTTTTAAGAACTGTAAGACATTAAAACTCATACAGATAAAGTGCATTTTAGGTTTTATTAAGGTTTTCTTGAAGATGAAATTCCTAAGAAAATTAAAACCAACAACATACCCATCAGTTGGAACAACAGTTTGAAGACATTCCTTGGATAATCACATCAACAAAATGTGGATTATTGGCAGCAATTTTCATCAGCAACAATTTATGGCATCCCTTGGAGTGAACATAGAATCTATGGAAGCCTTGCTCTTCTACATATATTGTACCCCAGTCACAAATATTGTATTGACATATTTGTTTAACCATGGTGGATGGCATTTCTAGTGGTTGTGATTAGCAACATGCACCTAACACACTAGAAGACTTGAAACCCTAGTCTCCATAACAGACTTTGGTATATTGTAGCTTTTTCAAAAGGCCAATATGAAGTGATTCACAATTGTATATGTGACCATTCTTTGTTCCTAGAATAGTTGTATAAATAAATGGCAGCCAAACACGACCCTATTTCAAGGTTAACCAATCCACATACTCCATGAAGCATCATCACTAGGGCATCATTATCTAGGTTGTAGAGCTTAGGACCAAATCATTCAATCTCCATCACATACACTCCCCTGATGAGATTTATATTGTGACTATGGTTTTACTTAGGTTGAATTAAAAAAATCGTAAGGTGACTATTAACTAGTTTCTTGGAGAATGGCATAATTTAGCATTGAGAATGGATTTGTTGGTCTGAATTCTTAGAACTTGTTCTACATTATCCTTCAATTTTATGAGCACTTAGTATGTGAGGGAAAATTTATTTAGTGATAGAGTGTTTCATGGAAGAGAGTATTGATGATGGGTGTTTTTATCTTGTAGCACTTTTTCATCTACTTTTGACACATGGACAAGGAGGGAAAACATGTCGCATGAAAATAGTTGGAGTGGATGAGTTTTCACACGTGGGAATGTGCATACCCACCTTGGAACATGTAAGGCACTCTACTTGGGTTGTTGCTTGGAGAAGTGCACTCAGCGGAAATGGTTATGTAACCATATAATTTCTTAACAATTAGATTTGAAAAGAGCACCACCTAATTGTGATATTAAGGGATTTGTGTTTGGAGTGGTTAGGGTGCTTGTCACATGTGAATTTGTGCCTTCCTAACCTTGGGTGCACAATTTGAGAAACAGTTTTATAATCAAGGGTGGAAATGGAGTTTGTTTGAAAGAAGATTATCTTGGCACATGTGGGATGCCCTACTTAGATTGCTTCTTGGAGAAGTTTTCTTGAAAAAAATGGTTATGCAACCATATACTTTCCTAACACTTGAAGAGAGAACCACCTAAGTGCAATACTTAGGGATTTGTGTTTGGACTGGTTAGGTTGCTTGGAACACATGAATTTGTGACTCCTGTTACGGAGAGAAATTCCTATGGCTTGGGGTACCACAACAGACAGCTTGAATCCAGAAATCAATCCTTTCCAATATGCAATAGAAATTAAATGTCTAACACTAAAGGATCAGACCTCGTACCTTATTCCAGATGGTTGAAGTAGATCCCCATTGAGCTTTCCAACTTCATCTTGAATTGATAGATTACTTCCTCAACAACAAGTAAACAATACAAGAATTCTATATATTATGGTGTTAGATATATTCTAGCATATATAATCAATAATGTACAAGCATTTGACATAATCTCATGGATAAAATATTCATTCAAACACACATTATTGGACAGGAAAAGATATTTCTATTAATATAAATCAGAGATTACAAGATACAACCTCTGAAGGCACGTCTGCGAACCGGAGAAACTGAATCCCCCACTTGGGCCTCCACCACCTCAATCCTCCATCTCTCGATAGCAAGCTCACAAGCAAAAGGCAAGCTTGGGAAGAACACACTAGTGCTCCAAGGGACAAAGGGATGCAGACTCAAGCATAAGTTCTGGCAACAATGGACTATAGTTTCTTTGCTCTCAATTCTCTCTTCTTACCTTCAATGTACCAAGGGGTTCCTTATATATCTTTTCAAAGGGGTAATGAAAGGTCGAATTTGAGTGATCTCAAGGCATAGGGAAGGCCAGGAGTCAAATGAGTCGGATCCATGTCAAGGAAAACTCCAAAAGGATTTGGATTATGTACACATCCTGATGTATGCGGTTTTAGTGGTCAAACCCACATATATATGTGCTTATAAGTTTAAAAGTCGTGTGTATCATTTTTCACATGTTTTTAGGGATGATCAAGGAAACATCAAAGGACAAAAAATGGTCCATGGGGTCTAAGGAGTCTGCAGCGGGACAGGGGTAGGCCATACAAAGTGTGATTCACCTATAGTGGTGAAATCAGCTATAACAGAAGGTACTCATGAATACCCTAAGTTCATGGCCTATGTGAATGTAAAAGTTACACAAGCCAGTGCTATTAATGTTGACCGTTTGATGGAAAATGTTGAGCATCAAAAGGAAAAAATGCTCAAGTGGAAAGATACTCTAGTCAAGACAAGAGGAGAAGGAATAGAACTAAAAAGAAATCACAAGGTTGCCCTCTCAAAAAAATAAAGACTCCAAAGGGAATACCAAGCTTTGGAGGAAAAAAAGGATGCCTTGGAGGTGCGGGTAATGATTATGGAGGGAGAAAAAAGGGATTTTGACGCCATAATTTCAAAACTAGAATCAAGGGAATCTGCAACAAGCCAACAAGTGGGGGGATTAAAAACCCAAGTATAAGAGTTGGTGGAACATAAGGGATCCCTGGAGAATTAGCTAAAAATAGCTAATGAACTCAAGCAGGAAATCACTCTGTTCCATGACCAGGAGTGCAACATCCAAAGGAAGATGCACCAAATTCAAATTAAACTCTCGGATGAAATTTACAAAGTAAAGCTAATAGTGACAAGGTTATAGGAAATTTTAGTAGAGTCGTTGAATTTTAGGAAAATACTAATAGAATTTGGAGGAAAGGTTCAAAGCCAGCTGACCCGGGTAGAGGCTAATTTGACATTTCTAGAACACGTTCTGCATAAAACAATATGAGGCATAAAAATAGAAATGACACTCTTGGAGTTTTGCAGAAAAGATTCTCTAAGGTTAAACAATGAAATCGACAAAAAATTGGAAAAATGTACTGAGTTCTATAGAAAGATAAGCCAAGTTCACAATAAATTCCATCTTTCTTTGGCTAAGAAGATTGTTGATCTTCCAAATAAGGACCAGCATCTGGCGTATCTACGAGATAGTCTACAGAAGGATGTACAATACATTCAGAAAATGGAAGTTGTCAATGAAGAGGATGCTAAAACTTGGATTGCGCAAGCTTCTGTCGGTAATCACATTTTGGAGAACGTATGTAAATCCTCCCTAGAAAAGGTGACATGTGTGGAGACCCAATTGGTCGTGCATGAGGTTACCATGCAAATGATGGAGCCCATAAATTACTAGAGTATTACAAAAGAATCCAATGCATGGGGAGAATATATTTCAAGTTTGGCTGGGCCCACTTGAGAACTTTTTTTCTTTTTTGTATTTTGTCATTTTGTAGTGTAAAGCACTAAAAGATGAAATTTTGGAATTCCTAAGGTTAGGGAAGTCGATGAGTCATTGTAATTGTATTATAAATAGAGGTAGGGAGTAGAGTAAAAGAGGACTTTTTTTCTAATACAAGGAGGCTGGATTATTTGTAAGGAGAACTCATTTTTTTGCTAATAAAGAAGGACCTATTTGTTGAGAAAGGACTGCACGGGAATTTGCATAGAATATGTGGAATCTCGATTGTGGAATTACTTCTATTTTGTTTCCATACAAATGTGAGATCGTTTTGACTTCTTATGAATTATTTCTTGAATAATGAATGATTTTTATTTATGTATAAAGATCTATGTGTGAATCGAGTAATGAATGTTTTATTATGTCAAAGCTATCTTTGATAATCTTTCTGCTCTTAATATACATATGAAATTGAAACAGTTATATGCAAGATTATTATGAATAATTATAGCACATTGCTCTATTTCTTTAAAAATTTTCTCCCTACAGGGATAGAATAGATTAGACTATAATAAATTAGAATGTAATAAATTTGTTTAGATTCAGATTTAAAGAAGTGATTAAGGAACATGAATGATAAGATGGGAGGTAAGAACCTACGCATCACTTGTGAGGTTCTTATTCATCGGTCACATGCATTTAGCTTAGGAATTTGCATCTCATTCATTCATTTAAATAAAATTACATAAATGGTGGATTTGGTCGTAACCGTTAAATCTTTAAACAACTTTAAATCTACGGTAGCCGTACCATTAACCGTACGGGTTCCCCATACCAAATGGTGGATGATCTAGTTGGGATCGATTACCAAGGAGAATCCCTACTGCTAGTACCTGGATATTTTCCATGCATCAACAAGTACTTGGATACCTTTGAGATGTCCAAGAGAGGTGGAAAACATGGTCGAAGGAGCTCCACATTAAATATAAGGTGAAAGTCGAGGAAAGGGAGAATACTCAACTCAAAATAATTCTTACCCATAACCTTGGTGATGGTGTAAGGACCATATTAGAGTGATCAAATTTTCATATGGGGTCCCATGAGGCTCTCATTTTGTAAATGAAACCTCACCTTATCTCCCACCTAGAATTTGTGTGGAACTCAATGCTAATCATGGAGCTACTTGTAGTTATCATTGGATTTATGCAAAATATAATGAACCTGTTGTTGGATGTGATGGATCAGTTCAACAAATTTAGTTTCCTAATCACCCTCAGTTTGAACATGGAGGAATCATCATGTGTAGAAACAATGGGAAGTGTTATGTAAATTGGCGATAATGGCTAGCAGCCCAAACACACTTGGAAGGGGCTATGATGGAGATAAGGAAGGATCTCATTCAAAGTGTATGGATGTTTGGATTTGTACATTCTCATGATATGAATAATCATCATGTTGATGAACTCTATCTTTCCATTAGTTTGGGGTTGGAAGGAAGTCGATTTAGTCAACTTTTGGTCCATCATTGACCATAGGTTTGGCTAGAAAGTAATTAGTAATCTAATATCTCGATCCAAAATAATGGTTTGTGGGAGTCCAAAGTGAACCGAAAGATGCTCGAAGAAGAGGATAGCAATTTAGTTTGTTGTAATGCTCTTCTTACAGGGAGTTAAATTGCCATCTTGGAGAACTGGTCAACAACCAAAAATACATAGTCATTTCCATGCTTTGTTGAAAGAAATATAGACATGTAGTCCATGGAGACATATTCACAAGGCCTATTTGGGCCATTCAATGTTGTGTACAACCCTTTCCTCTTGATGGTATGTTTGATAATGGCATATATGGTTCACAATCTAATGTATTTCCCAACATTTTGTCAGATATTTGGCAATGAGAAGTACTTTTTCAATATTTCCACTATCTTCTCTACACCAAAGTGCCTTTCCATTCAATGGTAGTGTTCGTCCCAAATCAACTTCTCACGTTATTCTAAAGGAACACATAGACGTTCAAAATGACATAAAAGTTCATTTGCAAAGATATTGGGATTATTCCCATGAGGTGTAGAATAGATGGTGAATGGGTGTATTATTAAGGCACTCCTTGCATAACGTCACCAGTTCAAAACTCCATGGGTGCTTACTTACAAAAACAAATATCTTGCGAGGATATTTGAATTGATTTTGAGATCCAAATTATTAGAAAATTGTTGACGATATTTTGGACCTTCATAAGGATTTTTTGGATATTCATTTATTGTTTGTTATGAACAACTCATGTATAAATAAGAGTGTTCTCTCCATTCCAAGGGGTGGGGGGCTCTGAAAGCAACAAATCCAAGTTATGATGGAATATAATTATATTTCTTTTGAGATCTTTGTTAATGTAGATTATAATTCTATAGTTTGTTTAGATGGTTTCTTTTATTTCTTGTTTTGTAATTTAATTATGTATTCACTTAGGATTTATTTAATTTAATTATGTAACTAGTTTCTTGATTCAATTTGTTCCTGCAATTAGACTACTCATTTGAGGTTGTCTTTATATATTTATGCAATTAAGTATTCATGTTGGACTTCATTTGTTTATTTATTTCTAATAAATGCATTTCAAATTGGGTTGCATTCTTTTGTCATTGAATAATTTTGTTTAATGCAATGACTATATTTGTTGGTATGGGTAATGACAAGGAGCATCTTTGCAAGGATTAGGCTCCGATTTTGAGGACTTAGTTAATTTATTTTCCATCATGTGTGACTTATTTTCAATAAGCGTGGTGTGAATTTCAATTCTGCAAGAGTGATTTAGGATTTTAATTTTGCATTTAGTTTAGCTACACATCGATGGGATTGCTTACGGTGGACAATTGATTCATACTCATGATACATGCACCTAGTGTGAATTTACTTTCTTGTACATGTGAATTAGTTTTAGTATTTTCCTTCTACAATTTACTTTTATGTTGTGTGATTTATCTTCCATGCAACTTAGTACTAGTACTCATTTAGTTGGGTAATTCCATGCAAATATTATGTAATTGTTCATACCAACATATGTAAGTAATATTATTGAACGTCAATTTCATGAGAGATGAACCAGTGCTAGGAAAGGAAGTTGTAGTTCAATAATATTACTTAAAATATTATTGAACTACAAGATGTACCTTGAAACAACAAGATGTACCCTTGAATGATAATTAATGTTTGGAATTTTGATTGTTTTTAGTAGCAATTAATTTACCCAACATTTTGGCACCATTATAGGGGAGGTTATAAGGGTGAAAAAGTACAAATTAGTGTTGGTTTTAGTTGCATCATCTCTAGTTATACTAAAGTTTGAGAAATAAAGATAGAAGGAAATACCTACGGATCTATGACCAATTCCCAAAAGGTGGGGATTTCCATGGTAGACTCCCATCTCACTTGTGCTAGAGCATATTGATTACATGGGTAGAAGAGCATATAGATTGCATGGGTAGAAAATCATATATGATGCATGAGTAGAACAAATGTTTTGAATGAAATCCCTTGAACAGGTGGTCAAGGATGATTTTAAGAACCCCCCCTAGATTTATATGTATACAAAATGGGTGAATCTCTCTAATATATAGGAAAATTTGAAGTATATTTTATCAATAATATAATATGTATATATACAAATTTTGGCGAATAATTATTTTTATTATATAATGTTGTAAATTCTTATCAAAAATTTCATTTCATTATATAATGTTCTAAAATCTTGGCGATTCTTTCAATGATTTATAAAATATTGTAAAAATAGAGGAACAACAACATTAGTCAAATAACATGAATCACATCATCAACAATAGAACATGTAGACTCATGAGTCGCAACTGGAAGGTGTCAATGAAACACAACTACACTGACTGTATTAAGGGAAAGTGGGGAATCCACTTGTTATCTCATCCCTTAATGGTCCAGTGGACATGTGGGGACTTGAATCTTGACAAAATGATAAACTAATAGAATCATACATTATGATCGATCTTGGCCTCCACTAACCAATTGAGGCCATGGAGGCTAATACAATCATGCATTGTAATTATGCCAATTTATTATTGCATTAGATGAATGTGGGTCTTGTTTCAATAGGTATCCTATGATCAATGCATAGGAACCTAGTGCATAGACCATTTTCTCTTTGCTTATCTATGTAGAGCTCATTTTTTCTTTTTAATAACGATAAGTATTTACAAATAAAATATACAATCAACATAAAAGAATAAAAAAAGTGAAGACATTTAGTTCATGCAACTAAAAGGTAATACAAACATATTTTCTCAAACCATGAATCAATGGAAATCAACTAAAACCAATGAGCATTAATTGTAGCACATGAAGTAAGATAACCTATTGAAAAATAGTTGCAACCCTTACCCTACTGCCTAGTGAAATTTTATAATTGAAAAATGTAATGAATCCTTGTCCTAGTGTTGTTATCTCATTGATAAAATATTCAATATTTACCCAAGTGAAGTTATTTATCTTTAACCATATTTTGTAATGCTTGCAATAGAACCATACACACTTCACATTCCAAACTATGCAACTAAGATTAGGGAGTTGTTACGGAATGAAATTCCTATGGCTTGGGGTACCACAACAGACAGCTTGACTCCAGAAATCAATCCTTTCCAATATGCAATAGAAATTAAATGTTTAACACTAAAGGATCAGACCTCGTACCTTATTCCGAATGGTTGAAGTAGATCCCTGTTGAGCTTTCCAACTTCAGCTTGAATTGATAGATTACTTCCTCAACAACAAGTAAACAATACAAGAATTCTATATATTATGGTGTTAGATCTATTCTAGCATATATAATCAATAATGTAGAAGCATTTGACATAATCCCATGGATAAAATATTCATTCAAACACACATTATTGGACAGGAAAAGATATTTCTATTAATATAAATCAAATATTACAAGATACAACCTCTGATGGCACGTCTGGGAACCGGAGAAACTGAATCCCCCACTTGGGCCTCCACCACCTCAATCCTCCATCTCTCGATAGCAAGCTCACAAGCAAAAGGCAAGCTTGGGAAGAACACACTAGTGCTCCAAGGGACAAAGGGATGCAGACTCAAGCATAAGTTCCGACAACAATGGACTATAGTTTCTTTGCTCTCAATTCTCTCTTCTTACCTTCAATGTACCAAGGGGTTCCTTATATAGCTTTTCAAAGGGGTAATGAAAGTTTGAATCTGAGTGATCTCAAGGCATAGGGAAGGCCAAGAGTCAAATGAGTTGGATCCATGTCAAGGAAAACTCCAAAAGGATTTGGATTATGTACACATCCCGATGTATGCGGTTTTAGTGGTCAAACCCGCGTATGTACGCGCTTATAGGTTTAAAAGTTGCATGTATCATTTTTCACATGTTTTTAGGGATGATCAAGGAAACATCAAAGGACAAAAAATGGTCCATGGGGTCTAAGGAGTCTGCAGCGGGACAGGGGTAGGCCATACAAAGTGTGATTCACCTGGAGTGGTGAAATCAGCTATAACACCTTCCATGATGATATTTTCGGTTATCATAACCACATCATCCTGTGATCCCACTTTTAAGTGTTTTTCAGGTGTTCTAGTGACGTTATTTCTTTTCTTATAAAAAAATATGGTATCTAAGCACGCCACCATGTGCTTCTTAGACGAAGTGAAAGGTGTAATCCCAAGTTTCGCAAAAAGAATATGACCACGTGTGATTGTGCCACCTGATGAAGCAAGAGGATCTACTAGGTCATTATGAGTTATTTCTTGGTCCAATTCTTCCCTGATCTTATCCTCTTCCTCCTTTTTTCTTAATTCTTTAGCTGCTTCCTCGAATTCCTTTTGTTTTCTCTCTTCCTATTCTTTCCTAAATCTATCTTCTTCTTCTTTCTTCCTCTAAGCCTTTTTCTGCTTTCTTCTACTTCTGAACCTCTTCTGCTTGTTTCTTTTCAGGTTCTTCCTTATGTTTTCTCTCTGCCTTGGCCTATTGTAATTTTAAGGCCTCTTCCTTTTGTTTCTGTAGCTTCCTCTCTACTGCACTACTGCTATCTTTACTGTCACTAGTGCTACCTTTCTTCTTGAACCGCTTGCTCATCTCAGTCATGTTACTAGCTCTTATGTAAACATCGTCATCCTTATTGAAGTGATATGAGTATTCATAGCATATCCCAATGGTCGCGCAATTTTCTGCGACACTTCCACTACGGTCATTTCTATGGAAACGTTTATCCCCAAAGTGAAAAATTTCCAACTCTTTTGTGAACTCAGAGACACCTTTGACTTTGGTGAAATTGTACCTCCCTATGCAGAAAGGTAGTGGTGGGAAGGTTTCTTTTTTCATGTCATGGAGGAAGTTACCTACTCCATTTATGAACAGTTGCCTCACCACTTATTTATGGACTACATAGTCCATAACATATTTGGGAAGCACTGATGGAGCTTTAAAGCCTCCATACATCCTCAAGTATGTTCCTTCTTTTGAGAAAAAATAGTCCCCATACTCCCAAATAACGTCCATGGCATTATCTAATAAGAAATTGGGCTCTTTGAGGAAGATCAACTCATAAAGGGGCATCATAAACTCTTCACATATAAGCTTGTAGAAACTTGCATAACTATGCACCTAGAGAATCTGATAAGAAACATACACAGGGGTCTCGGTGTGTATCCAAGTGTACCCAAGCTTGGCAAACGAGTTCCTGCATAGAATGCAGTCAATCAATTAGGATGACATGTAAAATTATGACCTTTTTTGAGTTATCCCTCCCTATGCAGCAACCACACAGGATGACAAGCTACTCAATATGATATCTTCCCAGTTGAAAATTGTTCCTTCGAAGGCCACATAATATATTAACGAGATCCAACTTAATTTATATGGTGTTCCATTTGCTCGGCCAAAAATCCTAATTAGCATAAAAGCTATGATCCTAAAAGGGGTTTGTAATCTTGAGGACTCATATTCTCCAGTTTCCTTTTGGCGCAGTTGTTTTCCTGTTATCATCATCTTCTTTGCACATTGCAAATATCAAAATATACCTTTTTGACCCACTCATCATTCATCATAACCCATGCAGGGGGAAGCTTGCAGGCCAAGGCTATGTAAGATGGAGTGAATGAATAAAAATATTCCCCCTCTACATTAGAGATAATCATTGTCAAAGGATTTGTCTAAGGAAAAATCAACCTGATAACCTCCAAGCATGGGAACAACTCCGGGTGTGTAGCAGCCTTAGTAATGCTTGAATTTTTCATGTTTTGATACAAGGACACTTATTCTAGAGCAGAATCGGGGACGTTCTAGTCTCTAATAATTTTATAGATCTCTTCCCATTGAACTCTGGATCATCTCCTATAATGGCCTTAGTCTCCTCAAATTTGATTTCAGTCCTAGAGATTATTTCCACATCTGAATCGACCTCACTTTCCTTAGCTTTTTTCTTACCACCCTTTTTAGGCATTGTGTACATTTATCATTTTCAAGTTGTCCTTCGAGAAGTAATCCTTCTTAGTGAGAGTAGAACTTGTTACATGAGTATGGTAAGAGGTGTCTTAGTGATACCATGACTGATTTGAGTAATGAAATCATGTATTATTTCACTGAAGCATTCTATGCTGAAAAGAACAACTATTATTTGTGATGTAACAAAATGTGTGTATTTACATAATTCGAATAAAAATTTATTAGCACATGTGTATACGATGCTATAATCAGCCAAAACATAGTAGAAATCAAGCATTCTATTGTTTTTTCTATTATGCATTAGGGTTTGTTGATTTTACCCAAGTCTAAGGAGTTCATAATTTTTGTTTCCAACCTTTTGTTTATTAATCCTGAAATGTTAAAACAAAAGAGTTTTGATTTAAATATTAATCAAGTTGGTGGGGGGGTGCAACAAAAGAACGTTGAACACAAAGTAATGTCGTAAAGACTTATTTCAAAGTGAGGGGAATTTTACTCTTAAACCCTGAAAATACTTGGATGTCGTCACTCTTAATAAAACCTAAAACCGAGTGGTTTTGTGTAACATCCCCAACAACCCTTTCATTCTATCGTGCTTACAGGGTACCTGGCATATTCTACCATGATAGATGCTGTGGAGTAAGAGCATGAATATTCGTAATGACCAAAATGGAAAAAACCCTCCTTTTAAGCCTAACTTGTAAATATCTTCCTCATAGAAATGAAGATGAGAAAGGGCATGTATCTTCATCCTAGCCAGTGACTGATGTGAAATAAGGTATGAGAAAACATTCATAAGGACCGGGTTTGCTTGGTTTGGGGGAAAAAGTTTCCCTAAGAGGATTGCCGCACAACCAATTTCTTGAGGTGATAGTTGTATGAAAAAGAGAACACTCTGGAGGAGAGGCTCCATGGAGGATGAGCGTAAATATAGCCGTGAGGCCCAAATATTTTCACAAAAACAACCTTTGGGTGATTCAAGCTGCACAAACTGCAACAAGAATACCCTTGGGGCAACAGATTCTCTTCTACCAAGAAAAGGGTCTTGGAATAGAGAGGGGAAAGTCAACAATGGGAAAAACAAGCTATGACGCACTTAACCCCAAAACCCTTACCACACATATATAAAGATTTTGATCCCTTTTAAAAAAATGACAAGAGTACAAGTCAAGACACATACCTTTCAACTGTAGAAATGGACACGGTGTTGGGATGAGTAAAAAATCCAAATGTCTTTCCTTAGTTGGGTGCTCTCCAAAACGATGTTTGTGGGATAAAAACAAATAACAACACACTGTTTATATATAAAAAAATCGATAAAGTTGTCATTAATATGGTTGTTGGATATTTTAATGTGGTGGTTGTCTAAATTAATACGGTGGGGTCAAAACAACATTTGGCGCTAAAACTCGATAACCTCCCATGCAACACTGATACATGTCGGCAAATTTCTCCAAGGCCTTCGATATCATCGATGATGGAATGTGAGTTATTGCGATAGTGTCGGTGGAAAACAATGAGTTCCTTTGAATGCGTCGTCGAAAATTCATCAAAATAATCTGATGGATTTACCATTTTAATGACCATAACTGTGTTAACGAAAATCTTGAAAATATTCGAACATTGGGCCACAATTAACCTTCAAAATTTTTTTTTGATTTCTCTGATCGTATCATAGGTAACTCACGAGTAACCCGCGACTGTGTCAGAGAGTTTCGACAAGTTGAACTGAAATGGTGCTTTGCGGGAAACCTCTTCTACCCAAACCGACTATGTCAGTGAAATTGACTGAGTTCTTCTGACACGTCAACAATACTTGACGAGTTACTTCGATATGTCAACGAAAAAACTTGAGTTTTAACTTAGCCTAAAAAACTTCTTTGCTCAACCTTTTGCAAAGACAAGTGTTTAAGATGGATTCTCTAGGACTAAAAAACTAGTCTAAGTAAACTTTCGATAAAAAATTAAGGAGAGTCCCTTAATGTAAACAAATTTTTGGGGAAGAAGTTGCAGCAGGAACAATACATTTTCCCTACAAAACTCAATCCTAATTACATTGAGAAAGTGACCATCAACTATATCATGACCATTGAGATGAACAACATTCTCTAGTACAACATCCAACTATATCAGGTCTTCAAAGTAGGGAAACTTCTTCACCGAGGAAAGTGGCTCACTAGAACTCAAATTCAATATAAGTTTCCCCATCTTATGGATGAACTTGACATAAGGTGAAATATTTATCCCTAAGGGGGGAGACTAATCCAGGTGGATATTGGTGTCCACTCACTTGTTCCACTAAGTTACAATAGTTCTCCATCTTCTCAAAAAATTTCTGTGGTTTTTCAGGTCCCAAACTTCAAGGGCCATTTTGAGGCTATAAATAGTGTTTTTTGGCCATTCATAGGGATAGGATTTCCCATGGACCTTAAGTAAGGTTGTACTTATTAGTTATTTATTTCTAATGAGTGATCGTGTGCCCTAAATAGAGATCATATGGAAGTAATGTTCCTCTGGGATGTTAGGTAGCCACCTCGAGGCCCACAAATCCTTTTCATGCTTCATCTCTTAGGTTTAGGTTTTTGTATATTTAGGGATTTTTCCTATATGATTATGATAAAAAGGCCTTTTTAGTCCCTTTGTAGTCATATCTTGCAAATGATAATAGCCAACAGATCTCTCTTCAAATATAAGATACTACTATTCGAGCTAGTTTGTATTGCTTGTAGTTTACAATGCTTTTCCATTCCATTCATTAATACAATTTGGGTCTTTACTTTACTATTGCATGCTTTGCAAAATATTTGTGTTTGTTTCCATTTCTATGCCGCTTCCTTCATTTCAATCTCTAAATAATCTAGATCAATACATGACTCCTTATAACTTCATGTAATTATAAAAGGATTTGAACCCTAATATCCACTCAGAATTACATACAAGAACCAACCAACCAATTTATTTTATTTCCAATTCTCTATATACAACTCTAGATTCTTACAACTGATTACAAACAATTACTTCCTACTAAACAACCTTTGAACACATGGGAAACATGACACAACGATTCTAATTAAAACTTACGTATAGTCATCGATTCTACGAATTACATACAAGCACCAATGAACCAAGTATATTTATTTTATTTTCATTTCCATATATTTGCATTAGTATCATGATGCTTGAGATCCGTATCCTTATGAGAACACATCAACTCAATTACACTAGCTACACTTAGATCAATTACAAAACTATTACGACTTCCTATGATTCAACCTTTCATCACATGGACAAGATGACACATTGATTCTAATTAAAATATTAGTATTAAATAAAAATTCAAAATATGGAATGTAGACTAAAGTTGGTTGCAAAAAGAAAAATAGGCACATAAATACTATCTACATGTAGATCTTCAAAATTAAAAAATAGGGTACCAACAGGTCCCCAACACTATGATTGTTTTGTCTTCAAGACAATTAAGATTATCCTTGCAAAATAAATCCTTCGAAGGAATCTATTGCTTCAAATGTTTTGTGAACTCATTATAACTTTGAGTAAGGTTTTCATAACAATTCCATAAGGTATTGATCTCCTACTAAAACATTGTAGCTTACTCCGAAGAAGATTTTCCTTTTTTCAATGGTTCACAATTCTAAAGAGGTGTAATATTTTTAAGGTTTACATATATCAAGAATGTGTACTTCTTCTATACATTCTCTTGAAACTGTGTTGACTTGGTATTAGTTTTTGTTTCTTGAAGTGCATCATTGCAATATGATTAGTTAGGAAAGTCACCTTATCCATGATCTCCTTTCCCTCTCATTTGTATTTCTTGAATTGCGTGTTGCTTATAAAAAAATTTGTGCTTCCCATTGTTTGGTACCATTGTTGGATATATACACCCCCAACAAAGGACAAAGTAAGTACCAAAGAAGAAAGGAAAGCACAAAAAGGGGCTTGATTTGTTATTAGAGTGACCAAGAAAGTCTATGAAGTAATATATAGGGGAATATAAGAATATGAAAGAAGGCATAGGTTATATGTTTTTAAAAGAGAATTAGTAAAAGTTTGTCTATAATTGAATATAAGGTATTTTGGTAATGGAAGAGAAGGGTTTTTTGGACCAAACTTTGACTGATTATTTTTTAGTGGGGTTTTTTCTTTGTGAGGAGAGGTTTTATAATTTTTATGTCATTGATTGGGATGTTTTTCTTAATGTATTTACTTGGAATATGTTGTGATTTTAATTTATTTTACTAATGTTTATTAATTAAAAGGGATTTATTTGAGATGTGAAGTAAATTTAGTGCTTATCCATTGTGACTAAATAGTTAGCCAACCTTAGGGAGAATTTTCACTCGAGACTTGACACCATAGATCAAGTAATCATACTATAACAAATTTTGAGATATGAATTATTTATTTATTAACTTCGATATCCATATTTGGTGGAAAACCTATGAAAATAAAACATAGTAAATTACTACGAAATATAACAAAAAACGAGGACTTAAAGGATTCCAACCGAAAGGAAAGCTCCGTAAACTGAATAAAAAGATGGGAAGAATACTACAATGAATTTAAATCTAGAGAAACCCCTTAGGGGAGATCAATCAAAATAGTTCATTTGAATATATATCCACACCTGCTGCTCGAGGAAGGAAATGACAAACACAAGACGAAAATCTTGATAACAATTTCCTCATAAGAAGAACCAATAAAACTACAAGAAATACACATTTACCACAAATACCATTATTTGATGAATCCATGGATGGATAGGATCAAATATCCCTCCTCAAGTTTATATGGAAAGTGGTAGGAGAAACAAGCCACAAAAGGTAACGGGAAATCTTCAAGGGATCACTCTAAGGGCTAGTTCTATGGTGGTACTAGAGATGTGAGAGGAATGAACCTTTCAAACCTGAACAAAGGACATAGAAAAAATAATGTATGTTTATGAATACATAGAGGAAAAACCATCCATTTTTTCTTAGTTAAAAAATATCAAACAATGGAAAGGATAAACTATAACATAATAGGGATCAATTTATATTTTGGATCTAATGAGGATGTCTTTGGTCAGCTACATTTTGTATGGTGGTGATTCCTTACTACAATATTAACCAAAATGTCAAATGCCTATGATATTTAAGCATTAATACAAGGAAGGAAAATTGTTCCTTAGACATGTGATTTGACAGAGCATACTTTATCCTATTATCAATTACCTTGGAAATTAATTTATACCCCAGATTGCAAAGGGAGAGGGGCCTAAAATTGTTGAAGGAATTAGGCTTCAAGAGCTTTGGAATTAACACCATAAAAGTGGAATTCAAGGCCTCTAATAATTTACCTTTTATCCTAGAATCTTACACTACCACTCTTAAATCACAACCAACCAAGTAAAAGAAATTGAGGAAAAACTCCATAGTCCAACCATCTGGCCATTGTAAACTTGCTCAATTTTTTTTAAAATTCATTCTAGAGATACAAGATAAAAAGGAGCATTACCTTCATATCCATAAAAAAAACTAAAGTATTTCTAGTGCACACTTAGTTGTTGCAGGATCTTATTATCCCAAATATTTTTTTAAATACGCTCAAAATGAGCCTTTCCCCTAGGTGCATCGCTTTTGAGTTGGAAATTTTATACCATTTTATTTTAGATCCCATATTTAATTTATGTTATTTATATGTTTGATAAATTTATGAAATTATTTTGAGTTAATGTCTCCTTGAATTAACCAAATAACCCTAATTTTTAGCCACTGTACTCCTTCTAACATCCTTACAATTTTATTTTTCTGTCCCACTAAATCACACAACCTTCCAATTTTTTTCCTACATAAAGATTCCTTATCTAGTGTTATGGAACATGGCCCTGACTTCTTCTTCTATACCCTTAATTCTTCTTGTATCCTCTTCTTTTTTACCCTTTCTCACTCAACAATTACAATTTTTAGAGCCTTTAAGTTTGTTATCATTTGATCCATGTGAAAGGCAATAGGCCCTTCTCCTAAGGATTTCCACTTAGAATGGAATAAATCCTTGAAATCATTCTCCATCATCTATGAGTGGTTTAATTTGAAGGGGTATTTTGGTATTTACTTCCCACATTCGAAGTGAAAGAAAATATGCAAGTTATTAGATAAATATGAAGGAATTGTCCAAGATGTAAATATACCAAGCTTCTCTTGGGGATCCTTTGCAATTAAAATCCTATCCAATCTCTTCACCACCCTCCTATTACCAGCCTTATTATTTATGTAGGTGGGAATAATTAGAACCAACTTCACATTTATGAGTCTGTCCTAGTAAAAAATATGTGCAAAACCCCCCCAAGGGGATACCTCCTTGATATAACACCCTATACTTATTGATATACCATATTCATATATATATTCCCTCTAAGGATGTCCCTTGGTTTAAAGTAAAGGTTACCCTAGATAAAATTCATCCATAAATCCTTCCTCCCTACATATGGACCATACTAATTTAGAAACTTGATCAACTAGCTGAGATCCTTGAGCCTACCCTCTAGCACCAACCCTAAACCATAAATATGTGCATTGAATTGAGAATTCCAATGATTCCAAGATGAGAAGAGGTCCTCAGGAAAACCACGGGAATCCATTGTACTAAAGCTCCAATTAGATAGAAGAGACACCAAAAAATTCATTTCCTTATCCCTCGATACCATAGTCTCTCGCAACATGACAATATCATGACTTATATAGATAAACAAAGGAAAAAGGATACAATTTTTAGAAAACACTCCCACCCCCCTCAAATTAATAGACAATATTAACATAATTAACCCCCATGATCAGGCTTCCTTTCTCTAAGGGCCCAAAAATCACCAAAGAGCCTTCCTACTGGAAAATATGTTGACATAAAAACTTAATTTCCATGAAAGGTTTCTTAACCAGTTTATTTTTTACCATAGGAACTAAACCTCCATCCACAATGCCTTCCTTCCCCTGATTTAAAAAAATACATTCCCTTATCAAAGGGATGGGCCTCTGACCCTTGCAGCTTACTACTAGAATTCTTAAGGGGAACTTTGTAAACCTCCACATGGGATTTTTCTAGGGATTCTTTTTAACACATAAACCACCCAAACCAAAGGCTTTGATGATAAGGAGGGAATCACGGGACATAAAATCACCAAATAAGTCACATGCATATTTGATTCAGAAGAAACATCCTCTAGAAACCCTACTTTTATTAAAATATCTATAAGGGATTCAAGGATAAAACCCACTTACCAGGAACCAATGCAATGTCTTCCAAACTGAATCCATCCTACCCAACACTAATGTACTACAAGAGAGACTTATCCAGAGTGAATACCCCTACAAATCATAAGTTTCATTCAATACATGATACAAGTTTGGGCCCCCCTTCGACAAGCCATAACAATCACTGGCCCAAAGACTTTTGTAGGAACTACCCCTTGCTTCCCTCAATACCTCTTCAATTTTTTGGAGATCTCCCCCCTCCTCCAAGATATCTAGACCCGACAATAACTCTAATTCCCCCTCCAAGGAAAAAGGACCCTCTGACAAATCCATAAATTTTATGAGCAATACCTCACCCAAGACTGAAGAGGGAGGAGAATCTTCCACATTTGTCCCATAAATCAACCCTTTTTTCTTGCTATATTCTTCACGCAAAAAAACAGAATGATCCCTAGAAACATCCGTCTAAAAAGAGTGTTTTAGGTGACTAGGAGAGTGGCATAACAAACATCTAAATGACAACTTCCACTAGTCTATTTCCTGGATGAAAGTGTGTTTCCTCCAATGGATTTCAATTTATGGGACCATACCCTTACATATATTTATGTCTACAAGGACCTTCGCAGCATGTTTTGTGTAGCTCTCCTAAGGAGGCATCATCAAAGAACATGAAACTCCCTAGAATGTTCTCAAGAGATTCATGAACTTCCTTCGACCAATGGTAGAAAGGAAACCTGATTATAAGGACCCACGCATTTTGCACATTCAAAGTATTTGAACTAGAATCAAATCCTATATTCCAAGGATTCAAAACTAAACTAGAATTTCCCCACCTCGAGCATGTTTCCATGATTCTAGATTTATCACCTTCCGACAAGAATTCAAAATTAATCTAGTGATCCAAAATGGACCAATATATAATTTATCACATAAGTAGAGCTTAAAGGGTCAAAATATTGGATGAATTGGATTATAGGGCCCATTTTATTAGCATGACTCATTTTGTAGATTTGGGGTTCGAAACCTTATAGGGCTTGTTTGAGGGTATAAATGGATTTTTTGGAATAATAATATCCATCACTAATTTCATGGGCCATGAGGTGATTCTACTCTCCAATACCTCTCCAATGGTTTCCTCAAATGGTGTTCATATGTAAAAGTCATGCCTCTCGCAAGTTAACCTATCTAGTTGACCACCATGCTGCGAAGTGGATTCCATGTCATCTCTCATTTCTTAGACATGTGTAGACATTCACATGAGGACCTTCAAGAAATTCTTAGAAGGACCAAAATCCTAACCCTAATTGGGAGTTAGGGCATGAAAAAACCCTAAAACTAACCCTAGACATATACTGAGCTATGTTAAATATTAAGGCACTAGAAGAGAAAGGGGTTGGATTCTTTTGATGTATTATATTGTTCCATAGTTGAGAAAAAACACAGAAGTGGATGCTAGAGAAACATAGAGGAGATAAGATATCCTATAGTATCCATTCTAGCCACAGAGTCATAGGCAACTCCATAGAGAGTACCATTTACTTTGTATTTGTAATTTGACATAAAGAGAAAGGCATAGTCCTCATTTGTGGTTGGGTTTTTCCCTATAGTGGGTTTTCACAGGGTATATCTTGTGTTATTGTGTGGATTGTGTACTTATTTTCTCTACTTATTCTTGTTTCAGTTCCAGTTGTTTAGCATTCAATAAAAATAAGCAAATAAAATTAGAACTAAGTTATAAGATCCATTGTGATGAACTGTTCCAGTGGAAATCCACAACAATTTATGGATCAGGTAGGCACTAACCAAGAGAAGGACCATTGTTGTATACCCAACAACTAGTTCCCAGTGCTCATCCACCCACTCCTTTAACTCCCCTCTCTAGCAACCCCTATGTTGAAATATCACCACCAGAGAAAAATCCACCAGGTTTGTCGCATTTTCCATCCCCACATCATGCTCAAGGACCATAAAAAACTTAATGTCAAGAACCTTAACAAATTTCAACTTTCTCTTCTGAATATCCTTATCCCCACTGCTTTTGTTTCCTCTCTAGTCGCCTTCAAATTACATTCACTACCTTCTTCATCCTCTTCCTTCACTCACTTGACTGAGGAACACACAACAATAGGTCTTGTACTTGGGCTAGCTAAAAAAAGGAATCACCTCAAACTCACAACAAGGGTTTTGGTCGAAAACCCTACTGGACTCCACCTCCCTCATCACCAAAACCATTGAGCATGACCTTAGAATGGAAACATTCAACCTTGGAGTGACCACTAGACTAAGAAATGGGTGCTTGCTTCTAGATCCAAAATAGAGTTCCACCTCGGGTTCCAAAATTCATGGGATAAACTCAACGATAGCTCCAACCCTTTGCTTATTTTATCTGAGGGCATCAACTAGTCATTCATAACCCCAATATTAAAATCCACTTGCACCCTAACCACTAATACCATCAATTAGTCATGATACAAGACAATTTATTGTACTAAACCTTCTTCTACAAAAACCAACACCTCATCATTTGCACCATTACCAAACAGTAATGCATCCTTGGAAACCTTTGAGCTCTCAGAAACATTTCTAAACTCCTCATCTGATATAAAAATTCGTAGATATGACCATATGTTACCATCCCCAAAGTTGATGAATTCCTCAACAAATGTCATATGGCCTTTGATATAGCTTGTCTAGCATTGCTCAAGCCTAGCCACCTGCAACCAGGATCCTGCACCAAACCCTACCACCATAACAATATATTCAGTTAAGAGTTCAATAAATTAGTGAATAATTAATCCAAATTAAATCAAATTGATGACTAACAATATATTAGTGAATAGAAAATGCTTACAAATACTAAACTAATCTAAAGTAAACTAGTTGGAACAACACTTCCCCATATTAAACTTGAATTTTTCCAACCTTGCTATCCTAAAAAACTGCAAGTGTTAATATTTGTCTAGATATTAGAGCCAACAACATGATTTATCGAGGGTATTCAAAATCAAATTTGTTGTGCATATAAAAGTAGGGATTTGTTGTGCATATAAAATTAGGGAGGAAATCTTATGGAAATATGGTTGGAGGTCTTCCTTTAGGAACTAACTCAAGACATAAATAATTGGTACAGATACCTTCCTTTAGGTCGAGCTTAGAACCATGGCTCTACCCCTCTATTGATAAGTAGCGCAAGTCCTCAACCTCCTCTTTGCTTAAAAATGAAGGTGCATAAATCAAGCAAGTCAAGTGCATAAATTAAGAAAGAATGCGATAGGTAAGCGTGAGACGGCCTAAATAAGTGTAAATGAAGGAAGTCTAATTAGAATTAAGCAAAGCAAAAAATAATTATAAAATACAGAGCACAATTAAGATAATAATAGTTATAAAAATATAACCCCTAAAAGCAACACCGTAAAATGTAAGTGGAACTTGAAATGAATGACTAAAATTAGAGAGGAAGGTTTATGTTTATTTTCTAAGCAACGAGAGAAATTGGGTGATATGTTTATTCAGCTTCCTCCCTTTTATTTGTTTTTTTTGCTTGTGTAGATAGGTAATGGGATGATGGTATGTGAACTAGGCCTACCACCTCAGGTTGGGGCCTCACCAGTCAAGAAAATATATCCTTCCCTTCCTCGATCTAGTGGTACGAGTGAGTATTTCCTTCCCCAATCTATGGCAAGCCCATAAAGACAATCTGACTAGGAAGAGATTCATTTGTTTCTTGTTAGATCGAACAATAGAAGGAAATTAATCATCAAATCAAAGTCCAGCAATTAAACAAAGAGGAATTTTGCACATACTTGTTCATTGGTATGTTCAATTACTAGTTCATTTTCAGTGGTTGAATTTCACAGATAGTTTCATAAATGTAGATTTTGATCATATTGATAAACAATCACCTATTTGTGTACTACGGTAGTTCATCATGGGTTAATTCACTAGCTGTTGCAAACCTATAGGACAAACACCATATTTTGACAAAATCTCTGATGTAGCTACCATTGGATTTGGACACTGAAGGCATATGGAACTACACCTGATGGTTGTGATGATAATTGATGAGGATGATTGAACTATATAATATATTGTCAACAATATGTCAAAAACACTACAAGAATCTTAATTAAATTGCTTGACATGTATATTGCTCACCAATAAGCACCACAATCTGCATGCAATGAATCAATCCAAGGAATAAGTTTGGAATCACAAGTGATATTTCTAAGGCATAATACAATGAAGGCATCCCACATGTGAGCTATCAAAAGCATAAGACAATACTATTTAAATTCACACGTCCACCTAACCTTCCATCCATAAAGAGAGAAATCAACTCCAAGGATGCGCCTATGCAAGATTCGAACCATCCCAATGATAGAGATATAAATAATTAAGAAGATAAATAGAAAGAGATTCAAGTCCCTGCCAAGTCATATCATAAGAATGCCCAATCATATCAGAGAATAGTACAATATTAAGAGAAATTCCCAGTCATATCATAGAATAGTACCATATTCAGAGAAATGGCCAGTCATATCAAAGAATAGTACAATATTCTATTATTAAATTTACAATTAAGTGAGTGAATCCATGACGAGTTTTAAAAGATAAAAATGAGGACTAATAATGTAAAACAAGTATAATATTTTATGATCTAATTTACAATTAAGTAAGTGAATCCATGAGAAGTTTTAAAAGAGAAAAACGAGGACTTATAATGTTAAACAAGTATAATATTTTATGATCTGATTTACAATTAGGTAAGTGAATCTATGACAAGTTTCAAAAGAGGAAAACGAAGATTAATAATATAAAAGCTAATTTTTAAATATATTAATAAAAGTTTGTTGAAGGATTATATTCAGATTATATTATATAGCATGCTTGATTGCTCTATGTGCCTATGTCTATAGAGTACTTGCACGAAGAAATGAATATATGGTGGCAAAAAAAAAGATATTTAAAAACTAAAATAAGCATATTAAATTAATGAATTTTGATTATAAGTTTAAAGAAATAAGCATTGACTTAAATATTAAATTTTTATATGTCTTAATGAATTTTGATTATAAGTTTAAAGAAATAAACATGGACTTGAACATTAACTTTTTGTATTTGCAAGTGACGTTGTCTTAAAATTATGTTTTCTTTAATCATGACAAAAAAAAATCCTCAATAAATGGTTTTGACTCGAATAAATGACAAAAGATTTAAAATAATTTAAAACAATCATGACCAAAAGTGGGAACAAGGTCAAGGGTTGTGCAAACTAATGACCAAAAGTGGGAACAATGAAGAACAAGCCTGGGAGGATGAGGCCGAGTTACAAGGAATGGATGTATGTCCTTTATTTACAGCTCCCGAGTCTTGGTACAGAGACCTTGTGCATTACTTGCAGGCAGGGTTGTTACCTGAACATTGGAATTCCAAGCAAAGGAGAGCGCTACGTCTTAAGTCATCATCTTATCAAATTGTGGAAGGGGTATTGTTCAGAAATAATTATGACGGGGTTCTTCTCAGATGCCTAGAAAAGGAAGATGCGAAGAAAGTAATAACAAAGTTGCATGACGGGCCTGCTGGGGGACATTATTTAGGAGACACTACAGCCCACAAAATCCTCAGGGCAGGTTATTATTGGCCTACACTCTTCAAAGATGCACATGCAAATGTCAGGAGATGTGACATCTGCCAAAGGTGTGGTGGGAGACAACCTAAAGCAGCAGCACCCCTAAAACCTATGATGATCACAGAACCATTCGAGCAATGGGGGTTGGATATTATTGGAGAAATAAAATCGAATTCTTCTCTCCAACACAAGTACATTATGACCGTTATAGATTATTTCACTCACTGGGTCGAAGCTATTCCACTACGCAAGATAAATGAAGACGAAGTCATCAGCTTCTTACATGACCACATCATGACCAGGTTTGGAGTTCCAGTTTCATTAGTTTTTGATAATGCCAAGTACTTTTCATCAATTAAGTTGACTACTTTTGCTCATGATAAAGGGATAAAATTGCATTATTCTGCTAATTACTATCCACAAGGAAATGGCTTGGCTAAATCCTCTAACAAAAATCTGATTAGAATCCTAAAGAAGACTGTGGTAGAAAACCAGAGGAGTTGGCACTCAGCATTACCAAATGCCCTTTGGGCTGATAGAGTCACCCCCAAGTCTGGAATTGGAGTGTCTCCTTATACCCTTGTCTATGGAAAAGAAGCCATTCTTTCTCCCAACATCATGCTACCATCTTCCATACTAGCTCAATGGTCTAGAGGGTCTGATGATGAAGTTTTATAGATAAGAATATATAATCTCCTGAAAGTAGAAGAGGCTAGATCTAAAGCCAAATAACGCTTTAAACAACAACAAGAGTCAGTTAAGAGATGGTTTGACAAGCATAAAGCTGGGACAAAAGACTTGGAAGTAGGAGACTTAGTCCTCAAATGGGACCACCCCCATGATGAGAAGGGAAAGCATACCAAATTCCAGCAGTTGTGGGTAGGCCCCTTTCAGATTGCAGCCAAGCTTGGTCCTTCTACTTACAAGTTGCAAGATCTGCAGGGGTGGGAGGAGAACCTACTAGTAAATGGTTTGGTTCTCAAGCCTTATTTTTCCTGAGTTGTTTGATTTATTCTGTCTTGTGTATAAATAATCCGTCTGGTAGTTCTTTTGAGTCATGTTTTTTAGTTTGCTTTAGTTTGCTTTTTCTTGTTTTCAATAAAGGGATGAACCTGCGGTTGCATGGGGAACATCATAATTTTTGGGAGTGATAAACAACTTAGTGATCAGAATGTGGGTTGCTGTTTATATTAAAGATTTTCTTCCAGCTTGGTCATTTTCTCGAATAATTCTGTGTGCATTGAAGTCCTGCTTAATCCCCGTGTAATAAACCGGATTCAGAGAGTCTGGAACACTATGTTGGGGCTTCATCCACGTCACATTTAAATTGTTCTAAGGAGCGACAGCAGAAGATCCATGGAAAGGAGCAAGGTGAATAGTATATTAAATATAAATGATCCCATGCCAAGAAACGAATGCCAAAAGGCAGATAAGAATCCAAGAACTCCTATGAAAAGCATCATACATCAAAGCAGATGCTGAATCATAAGTACTAAATTGCCGAAAGATCCTCTCTGTCCATGAGCTTAAATTTGAAGTACACCACTCACACAAAAGGACACTATGGGATAGAGGATCCTGAAGTAAAATTCAGTAAGAAAGGCATGTAAGAAAACTCATATGAAAAGGGACAAAAGTCCAAAAGCACAAGAAAAAGTGTTAAAATGGCATGGGAATGAGGAACAAACGAATATTTCTGTTTACCATATGCTACAATCCTGTGGTGTCCAAAGCTATTAGCCACCTGAAGACAAAGGTAATAATGAAACTCATCCTCTGGCTTCAACATAGTGATCAGGACTTAACGATTCTGGTTTCCACTCTCCCTAATTGGACTGTCATCAATGATTAAGGGTACACACTTCTGTCATTTGAGAAATCCATATTACTGGAAGAATTCAATACGAGGCTTGTGTTGTTAAACAGACTGTCACTCAAATGTTAATCACCCAGAGATCTAGGTTCATCAGGTAATCGCCAATTGTTGCAGCTGCAATTGTTTTCCCCAAAGTTTTAAATTTTGGGGCCCCTCCTCATCATTTAGAATTGCATTGGTTCCGTGTAATCCATAAATGTTTGCTCTCGTTCTGACTTTGGTTGATTCTGAAGATGAATTTGCGACTTGTTTTTAGAGAATGCTTGTGTTGAGATTTTGTTGTGAGTCACGGGATTGAATTTGGATTTCTAGTTTGAGACTCGTCAGATCAATTGCCCTTTGAACGAACCATTGTCTCTGAGGTGAAGCAGTTTGACCTTTGCTGATTTTAAGTTTTCTAAACACTTAAGTTTTCTTATGATCGGGAATCATTTTTATGTGAAATCAGAGGTTGATAGCCTTTTCCCGTCTGTCGTTGCGGCTCCCAATCCAATTTGCCATCCGAAGTGGGAATTGCCCTGACTGCCGATGTGCGTTGCTTTTCTGTCACATGTCCGAAGCCTTCTCTCTTCCGCCGTTGCGGCTGGGAAAGCCTTTTACCTTCTGATGTCTAAACCTAGCCGACTTCCGATCTAAATTTTCCCACCCGCGTCGTGTGTCTTCAGCCTCCCCTTCCGCCATTGCGGCTGTCAAAGTCATTGAGCTTCCGAAAGGGAAAGCCATCCGATTTCCGATTCAAGGTTTTCCCACCCACCGTCAAGTACTTGTAGCCTTTCCTTTTCCACCGTTGCGGCTGGTTGAAGCCTTTGACTTCTAATGTCAGTATCCTTCCAAATTCCGCCGTGGTGCAACGAGCCATTTTCTTGTGGAATAGTCGCTCAATCGGTAGAATCTGATGTTGTGTTTTGAAACACATTTCCAATGAATGATGCTTGTCGATTGGTTGCAGGTTGGTTCGGGAGATCGGTCAAACTACCATGGCGTGGAGGAAGATGAACAGTTTGGTAGAAGCAAGGCCGAAACTAGCCGGATCGCAGGAAAATGACAAAATAAACGGTGATAAGGGAGCAGCTCTGAAAATTTCGACAGTTATTTCAGCCAATCACGAGCATGCAAGATAGAGGAATATGAAGCGTTAAGGAACTGAAGGGTCAGGCGTTTGGGGGCAGCCCAAGCGGTCTGCAGTTGTAGTTTAAATATTTGAAAGTAGAACTGAGAAGGGGCTTTTTCCCTGAGAAAATTTGTAAACTCTTTTGCTTGTAAGAGGAACTACTTCGTTTTACAGTCAGAAAGTGCAACTTTTGCTTGCTGGAGAGAGCAAAATGTGGAATGTATCAATGCGACTAAATGAATAATGTTGAAGAGGAACTATTTCGTTTTTAGCTGTATTTCATTTACTGTGAGAGTATTTAACTTCCTGAACCTATGTTCTTGTTGAATGTTCTTCAGTATCTTTTGGGATGTTTTCCACTATGAGTAATAAATGTTGTTCATAAAATAATCGGCTATCTGGTTGTTTAAATATCTATAATTGTTCGTGTGTCTTGAAAGAAGTGTCAGCTAACTGTAACTCTTCATAATGCATGTACACAATGTATTACTCACTTACAAATGACAATCTTGCTCCCTAGGGATAGTTTAGGTAGTTAGTTTATTTTCTTGTTGTGTGTGATTTAGATGCTAGTGAGTCTAAGACGAGAGGTAAGAACCTGCGCATCACATTGTGACTGCTCCTTGCATCTTATTGCCCTGCATGGTTAATTAGGCACTTGCATATCATACATTAAGTCCAAAATACCAAAAAATACACGGTGGACCGGGCCGCAACCGGTAAAACCTTGTTCTGTTACTTTGACATACGGTAGCCGGATCGCAAACCGGACGGATTCCCTATACCAAACAGTCAACGGGCTAGTTGGGAACGTTTATTGGGGAGAATCCCTTACTGTTGTCACCTACGAATTTCGGGGCCTCAACAGGTTTCTTATTACTTGTTTCTACTATGGTTTGTTCTTCTTGTTTGGATGTGTGATATCATGGGATGAGGAATTGTAGTAATTTAAAGTTAAAAGTAATGTTTTCCAATTTGGAATTTAATGTCATCGACAAAGAGAATTGAAATATGCAACGATTGATTTCGATTTATACGACATATAGTTATGCAAAGTAATTTTTTTCAAAGCTACCTAAATCATGACAAAGGTTAGAGTGTTAAATTATCATTTATATTTAAGTGGGGTTTTGTGGTGGTATTGTGAGAGTTGAACCAATAGTATGATATTATTTTCATTATGTAACAATGGAGACATCTGGATAAACTACATGTATCTCTTTAGAGTTTGAGTCTTAACATCACTTTTCTTGGCATGCTCGTGAAGTGGTGTATATAGTTTCAAGCACTACCTTACAGATTCATAACATGGATGGAAAATTTAACATTCATTGATGTGTGAAGTTCTTGTAGTTGTGAATATTAGTTACTTGGTGGAAGAATATAGATTAAAATGCAATGGAGACAAATAGAAAGTTGCCTTTCTTGTTGCCATCCAAAACCAAGAATGTTTTTAACAAACCTATATTGCATCATTTTCCATATCTTCTCATTACTATTCCACCTGACAACTACAACATAGATGTTTGACAACAACACATAAGGAGCATAATTTCGAGGGTTTAGCTCCAAAATTTATTCTTCCATGAGTTCTCCTAGATCTAGGTTGTTAGGTAATTATTTTTCATTCTATTGATAAAATATTATGCCTCATCAAATTTCCCACCATGATCATGAAGGTAAACCATGCAACCATAGTGATCCATTTTAGGTATTACTTGATAGTATTTGTTGATTCAATCAAAGTATTATTGTAACTGATCTACTATACCTACATGGAATCATGTTCTTTTGGTTGTTTAAGATGAATGTTACAACCTTTTAAATAGCCACACAGTTCAGAATTACATTGATATTTCAAACCTGGGATATCCACAAAAGAGTTCCCACTTTATTTGTTCATTATTGTAGATAAAAGTGCACAAGCATCCCCTTATTTACTAAAACCTCCCCCTTCATGTGACCATGAACTGCTAAAATAACATGCTGAAATGACAGCTTACTGTAGCATTGATTTTATGTTCAGAGAGTGGTATACAGTCACAAATAATGAGGATACTACTGAGAAAAAAATCAACATTGTAATTTTTTACTGTTCTTTAGTACTGTTATTACTGCTTTATTTCATGTACATTGATTGTTACAGTTTAAGATGAAACAAATGGTTAAATTTGAACTGTAAATTTCTATAAGCCAATATTCTCGCATGAAGAGGCTATACATATTATGTGATGACTCAAATGGGTTAGATGTTGTTTTATGTTCTTGACAAGAATCTGCAATATTGTTCAACTTGGCTTTCTTAGTTGGCATATTGATTATAGTTTTAAGGAGAGAACAAAACAAAAGAGTGAAGTAAGTTTAAGATGCAAAAAAAGTTAAATATGAATTGTAAATTTCTATATAGTTAATTTGGAAAAAATCATGTAATATGTATAGCCTCTTCATGCGAGAATATTGTCTTATAGGATGCTCCTCGGTAATTAGTACATAATTATTATGTCAAAGGGAGATGACATAATGAATTTTAGGGAGATCATAATAGTTTGTTTTCCTCAACTACATTAAGAGGAATGCTATGTATGGCATAATCCATGCCAAGTTTATTGGATTTTCTAAATCCAAAGAAAGAAAACTTCAACTTGGTACAAGTTTTGAGCAACTTAGGGTAACAATTGGACTTGGTAAAACAGTTTATCTGCAAGAGGAGCAATGCAATGATTTTGGTAAGGGGGATTTGAGATACAACTCGATATTATCTGCGAGATGCTTTTTTTATCTTGAAAACTCTTGGGTCAACTTCCAGTATATTCATAGCTATATATTTTTCCACCATTCTTTCTTATGAAGAATCATATAGATCTTGATTTTGACTGTTAGCTAAATATTATGCTATTGGTCCCTCTTTTGAAGACTTAGATGGAGCTTGGTTATGAAGCTGTTACTGCTTAATTACAATTGCATCACCACCTTTTGCTTCTTCTTTTAACTCACCTTTGAATGGATTGAAAGGAATACTATTTGATATTATGCTAATAAATGAGGTGCTATTATCTATTTTAATTTTTCACATAGTACACATGTTGACAATTTTAAGTACACCATACATGAACACACCTAATATCATGTCTCATAGTAGATCATGTTGTGTGCATGATATTGATCTTTGTTAGGAATTATGTTGCTAGCATTTTAGTTTTTGTTTGTAGTTTGAATAGCTTGTGTTTGCATTTTTATGTTTTAAATCGATATTATTCCCTACTACAAGAAATACTTTGGATTGAGTTGTACTCAAGTTAGGAGATCTTCTCCTTAGTTCAATACATACATGTGAAAATCAAACTACAAGCTCACAAGGTTTTCTATATAGAGTAGGCCTTTAACAAGTTCACTATCTTATGATCATTAATGAATGCGAATATTTTGAGGGCCATACCTTGTTCTTGATGTTAATGTACTTTATCTTAAATGTGTATAAAAATTTAGGGGACATTAAAATTCAGATTACCATCCATCAATTTAGGGATAGGGTTTCAATGCCAAACTTATAAGCCTTGAGTCATAGTTTTAGGGTTAGGGTTTGAGTCTTCACTTGTTGAAAAATGTAACTTTCGATGATATTCTTATTGTACTTTTATTGTATTAGTGGTATACCTCCTTCCGAGGATGTTATTGATGTATTTGTTCATGTAACATTATTTGA